>JAOTAZ010090147.1:0-11630 GCA_025629785.1 Erythroxylum oxycarpum | reverse complement strand
AAATTATATGTTTAATTTAATAAAAATTAACTTAAATTCATATACATTATAAACAGAATGTTTTTTTTCTTAATTTCCCTAATATTTAGTTTTAAAAAAATTAAATTATATTAATAAAATTAGAAATTTGTACATGTTTTATAAAACAAGCAAGCCATACACGATACATCCCTTCACAATCCAAAAACATTTAATATCTTAATAGGTACTCACGTGTCTACATCTTGATTTCTTTAGAACTTTCAAAAAGAAGAGTTTTGGTTTCTCCAGAGGTTTTCTCCAAAGGTTTCTCCAAAGGTTTCTCCTCATATATCTCTTGTTCCTACCTTCTTTTTCTTCTTTACGTCAAGAGTTTAGCAATTAAAAAACAACCACGTTTTGATTGCTGTATAACAATCATCACTCACCAACCTACATCTATTATAGTCGTGTCTCTCACTCTCTCTTTGCCTGTCTCCGTTGTGTTAATAGATGGAGATGGAGAAGAGCTCATGGGACCAGTGGGTAGAGGAAGCACTTGCGAGGCTTGATTCACTCAGAGTTCTTTGTTCTCTTAGACCCATTTACTTCTCTAACAACAAACATTAGTAAGAATCGGTCTTTAGTTAAAATCTTTGGGTAATTTTTGCTTGTTTCCTTTTGCTCTTTTGTGTGTAAATTTAGCTATGTATTGTTGGTCGATGTTGCATTGGTTTCTTATGCCTTGCACAGGAGAGTGGAGAGTTACTGGAGAGAGAGATAGAAGTGGAGGAAGAGACGATGGTCGAGAGTCATTGGAGAGGATAGTCACCGAAGAGGAGAACCAAGAGAGAGAGAGGGTGAGAGCAGCGGAGTAGAATCGGGATGGGGAGGGTTTCAAGATTTTTTTAACAAAACAATCCTTCAAAATTTTAAAATTTACGGTAATACAGGCCGATTTTTCAATTACCTGCCGGTATCAGGTGTAATTATCGGTACCATCGACTAGTACCTTTTTACCCAATTTCATGCCTTTTTTTGGGCCGGTACGGTATAAAACTCATAACTTTAAATAAAAGTTTCAGTAAACTAATAAAATTAAATTATTAAGAAATTATATTCAACTTAATAATGGTAATAACGTAGCGTTCTTGAAGCTTTAAATTATATCAAAAAAAAAGATCAAATTGTTTAATCTTTTCTATTACAGTCTATTCATTTTTTTGAATTGGATAAGTTTAAATGTGTTACAATTTCTTTCACTCTTTGTTGCACTCATATATTGACTCAAAATTTGAATTGCAAATCTTTTCAATTCTGAAACACTACTTTTAAATTGGTTCTACTAAGCAACTGTAAGATAATAAAAGTAACCTTATAAACAAAATGAAGTGATGATTAATTCTGAATAAGTAATAAAAAGGAAAAAAATATATACTTAGAATTAAGTTTATCCTATTGAAGAATTGTAATAGGCATGCTAAAATCAAAAGAAGCATCCTTATAAATATCCATTTATGATTTTAGGAGATCTTTTATCATCTTATGGGCAACAATTGTTATAATGGTCAATAACATTCCCCTGTTAACTTCATCTTTCTTTATAAAACATGATCTAAAATAGACACTAGGATTAAAAATGCCTCAGTTACAAAGAACAAAGAGTAAATTTGCCTTTTTTATGATCTTTCATTAATGACTGCAAGATAAGGTTTATATAAAGAAGTCCTATTTTTTTAAATTGGTCTTGATTGCCTCCATCACCCTTTCTATGACGTCATACAAATAATTCATTATTGTCTTCTTATCACTATCAGCTAAATGAAGTACTCTTACTAGAGGCTCTCAAACTTAACAAATTGATATTGGGACCATAATTTATGATCTTGAAGTATAATTCTAGAAACCTCCATTCTAATACCTATTTATCACATTATAATGAAGCATTAAAGTGAAAAGAAGTTAGTCCCAAATAATGTAATATAAGGATGATATAAATTCTTACCATTGGTGAAAACCTGTTTGATCAAATTCATGACCCATGCATAATTATAGATGAACTTGGTCATTTTTCTTCTTTTCCACACAGTTTCATCGATAATAGGAAAGTATCTAGGATCCTCTATATTTTTCATCATTAGGTTAATATAATATGTAACATAAGGGTCCAATAAAAAGAGTTATACCTATTTTACAAACTTTTTCTAGTTGCTTTATAAGCAAAATCATAGCCAGTAATGAATTATATAATGTTTTAAGGTCTAACTTCATTCAAAACTTTATCGAATATCTAGAATAAAGTATCGACATTCTAAACAAGGCCAAATGCATCAATAGACTTTAATAGGATAATAAAACAAAAAATGGATAATAGGTCTCTGTCTTCTATTTTTTCAATCTTTACACATGATTGAACACCTATAAGTTGCTCAAGTCATTTTTCTTTGATCAAAATATCTTTTATTTCATAAATAGAACTGCTAAGAAGTTTACCTCCCTATTCATTAATTAAAGGATATTTATTTATGATAACATAAGAGGAAATAACATTCACCATAGGCTACTAATAATAAGAAAAGGTAGCATGAAATGATATATCTGAATCATACAGCCATCTAGTCATTGCCATATCTATATTATGAGCTACTTCTTTAGATTAAAGGGAGCTACGAATTAATGTTTGAGCCCTAAGAGTTATTCATGATGCAAAAACATTAGATACCTATCTTCTTCTCTTCCTCTCATTAGGTTAACATTTACTTCTTATTAGGTAGGAAATTCATCTTTAACATCATCAATATCATCCGGATCACCAGAAAAAAGCAACTTCCATTACCAATTTTGTAGTTTAGTCTTTTGCTTCTATCTTTCTTATGTTGATACTCTTCAAGTAAAGTTTCCATTTGCCATTTCACCTCATAGTTAGCTTTCTTATAAAGCTCCACATCATCTTTGATCCCAACCAAATGCTTATTTAACCTAGAGATTCTCACATTTCAAAAGTTTTTTGCAATACAAAATAATAGCATAATTCTTCATTCCAAGAACCAATCTAGCATGAGCCTAAACTGGGTCAATGAATTTTCCTAAACTTGAAGCGATTAAATTATAAGAAGCTCTTAAACTTTCCTCCTTTTTTCTATTCAAATAAATAAAGAAATTTGTCAAAATTAAATTAGTAACTTCATATTCAACAAGTAAAGTTTTTGAACATAACATCATTACATAACAAATTCAATAGTACGTAACTATATAACATCATTGCATCTTTCTTTTAGTAATGCACATTGAAAAAATGATTTGATTATACAAAATGAAAATTATCACTTAAACATTTACAATTTCGAATTTATATTGAATAATGAGGATACTTTATAGATCAAGGCATATCTTAAAGTTCATTTTAATACAATTATAAAGAAATCTAGTTACCTTAGATTAACTTAAATATAATCAATGGGAAATAAAATTATGCAAAATATCTCTTTTCAATTCTTATGAATTATTTTATATTATGTATTTAACTATTAATAAGATAGGATAATGAATGATCATTTGTAAGTTTACTATCATATTAGAAATATTCCTTTCCAAAGCTTAATTTGTGTATTTGTATCATTATTTTCTAATGAATAATATAAGAATACAAACATTAATAAAAAAAATTTATATGATTTTTATATTATTAGAACAAAAATAACCTAAAAAATCAAATAAATAGGGCTTCATCAGTTCATGTTCATGTCTTCATGAAGCAATATGCAAAAATACTTGTTAATAATATAAATAAATTTAGCAATATATTCCCTCACAAATTCAAGTTAATAAGACATACAATGACATCAATTAGGTTAATAAATAATAATATCCTTATAAGTTACAAAAACAAGTTAAAGTGTTACTTAACAATGCTTATATAATAACTCCCTTAAAATGTTTGGTTTGTAAATAATAGCACATCAACACAAACTCACAATTCACCCACCAACCAAGAATCAATCACCTACCAACCATGAATCAAGAAGTAGCCAAATCCATTAATCAATGATCAACCAACACAAACTCACAATTTATAAATAAATTAACCAATATAAACCAAAAAAGACAAAGGGAACCAAAAAAAGCTATAAATTTAGCATTTTAGTTGGTTGATGATGGAATAAAATTATGAAGTAGCTTTGTGTGGCAAAGGAGTAGGCAATCAACCCAAAGGAGCAAATATAAAAACCAAGAAGTGGTATGGATGGTGGAATGGATAGATTTGAGAACCAAGAACCAAAGAAGCATATTTAAAATAACCATGTAGTATTGATTAGAGAAGATGCCAAACGGTGATGGAGAGCAGATGGTGATGGCAAGATCATGGAAAGCAAAGCAAAGCGAAGTAGAGTAGAGAAGAGGGAGAGCTAGGAGTGAGCAAAGAAGAGGGAGAATTTGAGAGTGAGAGTGAGTAGAGAAAAAAAGAGTTGGGTTAGGTGGTTAGAAATTTAGGATTTTTTAATTAATTCCTCAATTCGTAATTTTACATTTTAATCCCAATATTTTACTAGTATTATTAGTATTAGTTGGTATCAATAAATACCTAAAACATGTACAGTACTAATACATTTTGTACATTTTTTGGTCAGTACTAGCTAGTAGAATAAGAAATTCCAATCGTTGTTTTTACCTGTTAAGACTTGACAAGCATTGAAATGTTTTTTAGTACGCCTTCTTCCATCTTAATTTGCCTCATTAGCATATTCTAAGACCTCTAAGAGTATAAATGATATGAATGAAGCAAGCATACATATTATAAGTGGAATCATTTTTCTCTATGTGAAATAGCTCGTTTCAACACACTGATAAGCTTACTGTGGTCTTTTTTAATTGAGTAGCGTCCTTTATTGTTGGTTTAAGTGTGTGTCATATCTTATGGTAATTTCACACATAAATACACTATTAAATTCATTTTAATTTCTCTTTATTTTAATAATTATTTTATCATTATTATTACATTTACCTATACCATTTAGTGCTTTAGTTTTTAGTTTATCTATAATAACTATCATTTTCATTAGGATATAAGAACTATTCTTTAGCGTTCTCCAAAAATCAACCTATTTGTTCAAAAGGAAGTGTTTCATCATATTTGTACAATATAAGTAATTTCCTTATCAAAAAAGTTAAAGGTATAGATATGCTTTTGCTTCCTTAGATGAAAAGTGAGTCAGAACATATTATAGTGAACTTTGTTGAAATTTCACTAAAATTGTGCAATAAATGAGAGGTGAGTGTTAATTATGCATATATAGTTTTTTAAGAAAATGAAAAATTACAGTGAAATGATTGATAGAGCAAAGTATAAATTTAGCAATAAAGCATTGAACATGTTTTGCACTTCATAAGGAAACAGGCTAAAAAGTTATAACACAAAAAAGATACAAGTCAAGAATTGTAGCTCAACTACTAGCTTTATAAAATTGGAATGAATAAAAGAGATAGTTTCAAATTGAGGGAGCATATTAAGTATATGAAGCTAAAAGTATATAAAACTAATCTCAATACTATTTTCTGAATAGGAGAATTTATGATAGCTTAGAATTATGTCATTCATACTTGATCCTGAGGGGTTAACCTCCAATTATTAGTAATGACTTGACTGCATTTGAGATGAATTTGGGGAGGGCTACTAAGTGTTCTATAATTAATCCTATTAGTGCAGATAGAAGGTTTTGCTTTTGAAGCAATGCTCCTTTATAATATCCTTTGGTTTCTCTCTTTCCACAATCTATAAATTGTATTACTAACATAAATTTCATGAATAAGCCAACTCACATCCTTCTTCTTCTTCTGTCTTTGACATATCCAAGCAATTAGTCATTGCTAGCTTAGTGTTGGAGAAATAACATTGCACATCTATTGAGTTTCATTATAGATATAAGAGGAGAAAGTATATTTGAAAAGAGAAGCTTAACTGATTTTATTTCTTATTTATAAAGAACATCAATTATAGGTCCCAAAATGGCATACAAGAGGTAAGAGTACATTATATGTGTATATTTATTATCTTATTTAAAATATAATAAATGAATTGTATAAGAATAAGAATAAGAATATACATATATAGATATATAATTTAATTCAAGCAACTATAAACATATATAATTATAGTGACAAACATTATAATAATAAAAGCAGTAGGGAAAGAGACACAAACTAAGTTTATAGTGGTTTGAACAAATAACCCTTTGCTTATGTTCACTCCCTAAGTTTCACTTGAAAATTCAATTAACTTTCTTCCTGCAATTGGTGAAGCAAAACCTCCATACAAAATATTCTTTTTTCACTTGTGACCTTATAATCATATTCATTTTCCATAAGTGAGGAGCCTTTAGTACTTATTAAAGATCGAGAGGAGCACTCACATTGTATGCATAAAGCAATTCTTCTTAATTTCTATACCAGCATAACCATATACAATTGAAAATCATCCTTTCTTATTTATGTAGTGCATACATGCACTCAAAATGCACTTTCTATCATCTCAAGGTTCTTAGGAACTCTTTAGTACACCAAAGGTTCTCCTTACAACCTAATTTTAATTCATTTATACCTAAAAATATTTTAAATAGTTATTAGACACATAAACTAATTATTATAATGGTTAATTACTGGACATATTGAATTAATCAATCTCCTACCATATTCTTATTAGGATATTGACAAGATAAAGCATTAGTTAAACACCCAAAATTCATTATATAAAATTTGAAAAATATCATTGACTAGTTAACTAAACTTTTTTGACCCATTAGGTTAATTGAAACCCTATAAAAACGAACTTTCAAAAAATACTTTATGTCATCAATTTTCAACACTTTATGTTTTCCAAAGTATAAAATACCCATATTTGATAAAAATACCTTAATTTAAAACCTCTACAAAATTATTCAAAAGTTTGTTTGAAGATCAAAAGGTCTTCTTTAAATTTCAAGACAAAGTTCTCTTAATTATGAAATGATTTATGCATTATTGCCTAAATGTAAATGATCATTCAAATATTGAGCCCTTAATTTATGAAAATGAGTAAGATAAGTTTACAAGAAAGATTACTATGATTTATTAGAAATAGAATTCAATCCTTATTTTTTTTGGTTCACTGGACTTAAATCGCCTTAAAGCTCTTTTGAATTGTATTTGATAATTTCACTTTGCTTATTTGACTCCCCTTGATGACTTTGCATATTGTAATACTTTCATCTTCCATTAAACTTGATCTTTTATACAATAAAATTTTTAAAATATTAATATAACATAACCAAAAATAAGAATATTAATAGAATTATATGTTATCATCATCAAAATTATAGGTTAAGATCTCACTTCATCTAATCAAAACAAATAGTAAGGTTTACATTAGGAGTTTGAAATAATGTTCAAAAAAATTATACAACATTTTAAAGGAAATATTACATATTGTATTATGTGTCACAAAAATTAAAGATGACATTAAATCATAAGTTCTTGATTAAAGTATATCACAAAGCAACAGAAGATGTATTACTAAAGGATGTGAAGAATTTAGCTTATAAATATATATTTACATGATAATAAGCAATATTATATTATTTAAATTTGATATAGAATATTAAAATAGAATCATATTCTTTTCTATATTACTTTACTAGAAAAAAATTTGTAAGAAAGAATGGGATATCATAATGATCAATCGAGAAAAAACCCTCAGAATATCTAAAAATATTTTCCATTTATTCCATTAATGCTTATGTTATGTATATTCTTCCTTGTGTTCCTAAAAAATCAAATTTATCTAGGATAATGATCAAGTTTAAAATTAAATATGAGATATAAATAATCAAAAGAAAAATAAGATGATAGGTTTCTATCTTAAGAATTTAAGAATCAATACTGAGTCAAAATATACTTAGTATGATTATATATCTCCTATATGATTCTTATAATAAGATCCTTCAATCTTTGAGTTATCCAAAAGATATTTATTGAGCTTATGTCTCCATATAGGTTTTTAATAAGCAAAAATGATAGCAACAATAACAACTACAATCCAGTAAGAATCTTGCTAAGATGAGAGGCTTGGAGAGGTCTAGAAATACGAAACCTTACTTTTAGTTAGTAGAGAGACTATTTTTAGTAGACCCAATGAGAAAGTTTTAAAAAATAGTTGTAAGAGCACAAAGTCCATAAATAAATAACAACATAAAAATTAAATATATAAATAAAGATAAAACAAGTAAATAAATAAATAAAAGAGAAAAAGTAAATAAAATAAAAAAGCATTTGAAATATGAAAATATATAATAAAGAAATAAAATAACTAAATAAGAAAGTGTGAAAAAGTCTTAATGCTAATAAAAGCTACAAGAACTAAAAGAAAAGGTTCAAAAGGCTTATGAAAAGAGAAGAGCTTGTCTATATAGGTTCTCTATCCATATCCTAGTTCGTTAAAGTTTCTTATTAAGGGCCAAGTTCTCAATAAGCTCTACTAGGTTCATATCATTTCTAATTACCTCTTCTGAATTCTCTTTGGGTCTTCCTCTTTTTTTTTTTTACATTCCTTAATTATAATCTACTTGTATCTTTTTATTAGAGCATCTAGATGTCCTCTCTTAACATGTATGAACCACCAAAGCCTTATCTCCTTTAATTTACTATCAATGTTAGCCACCTCAACTTATCTCTTATCACTGTATTCTTGATCTTATTTCTTCTTATAAGGTTATAGATCCAACAGAGGATCCTTATCCTTACCAACATTAACATATGACTATGTATCTATTTTATGGGCCAATATTCTACCCCATAAAGCATGGTCGAGTTAATTGCTAAACGGTAGAACCTTTTAGTTTGAATAACATCTTCTTGTCACATAAAATTTTTGAGGCACCCTTTCATTTTAGCCAGCCTAATCTAATAGGGTACACTATTTGGTCCTCTATCTCGTCATTGCTTTGGATGGCGAATACAAGGTACCTAAAATAATCTTTTTGTGGTATAAATTCTATTCTAATCTTATTTTCTAAATCAAATGTAACCCTACTACTCAAAAAGTTACTTTTTAAGTACTTAGTCTTAGTCTTGCTTAATTTAAAGGCTTTTCAATCTAGCATATCCCTCCAAAGTTCTATTTTGAATTAACACTCTCGCTTGTTTCATCTACTAACAAAATTTAATCAATAAATAACATATACCAAGGCACATCCTCTTAGATATTCTTGTTAAACTCATTTATAACTACTGTAAACAAGAAATTGCTAAATGAGGATCTTTAGTGTAACCTGATATCAATAAAAAATTCTCCATATCACCTCTTATCATCAGGACAATTGATACTGCAAATTGTTATTTTATATTGTAGGAGAAAAAGGAGTCAAAAAGATCAAAAAGTCAACAAGACTTGAGTTCCCTCATACACGTCGTGGCGCATCCAGAAGAAGACATGCCACGGCGTCTATTAATTAAACCGCCGCAGCGAGCGATCCAAGAAGAGCACATTGCGACGTCAACAAATCCTCTCGCCACGGCGAGCAGACGGGTGCCCAGACTTTAAATGAAAATTTCTCTCACTGACCCGACCCGACCCAACCCCTTCCTTTAAAAACTTGTCGAATTATGTCATAAAGGGGGCCGGCTACAGATATACACAGAGGGGAGAACACAACACATTCGGAGAGTTACTACCATCCAATACTTCACCACTGCCATTCTCCACCTTCAACCATTAACCACCACCGCCGATTACTTCCTAGTTAACTCATCCTCCAATCTCTACAGCTATGGGTGACGTCGGAACTTAAGTAGTGCAGAGGATCTCCAAAGTCATGCATGGCTAAGGCTTTCAATCTCCTGAAAATATAGCAATGGCTTGAGTTCACCAGGCTTCAAAGGGGAGTAATCCGACATTGTCAAGATTTAATTATATTATTGTAAAACTCTGAGTTAGGGTTTACAGTAGTGAGATTAGATTAGCTTGGTTATAGTTTAATCAAGTGTTGAACAATGTTTTGTGTTATGGATATGGTTATATGTAGAATGTTGATGCTTAATATATGAAGTCTCATATATGTCTTTTGGTGATTGTGTTAATCCTCATTATCTGCCTAGTTGTGTTTGATATCGATGATTATGCTTGATCCAAATGACCACTTGCATTGACCTGTTCATTTCACACACTAAGATGCTTTTAACAAGGTTTTAAGGAATGGAGTTCATTGATTAAAACTTGGACTTAAAGTGTCCTTCAAGGTTGATTAATTGAAAACTTAGTGATTACACTCCTCGAAAATTTGTTTTGAACCGTGATAGCCTAAACATGTTTTCAAGAAGACTTTATATTATTTGAACATTGTTTGAGCTTTTAAATTTCATTTTCCCAAAAATTTAAAAATATACTTTTTGCACATTCTTCTTTAATTTTAGTTTAAGTTCCTCAATTTTGATCAACAATCTGAAACCCCACTTTTATCAACTTTAATTGCAATTTTTGACATTACGTTAGCTTAAACCTTTTTCGTTCAGCTACAATTAAGTGAGACGACCTGAGGTTGCACACTATATTGCAATCCTTGGAATTAATTATTTTTGATTTGGTTTCCAAGGGATTGATCTTTAGATCGAGACGAAGGGCCAATCAATAACCTTTAGTATGACCAATGGCAATACTATCCAAAACACCCTACAATATCTCTGTCCTTATCTCATTTTGTCTATTTCTATAGACGTTTCAATATTTATATAAGCACCCACAACAAATTGTTGAAGTAGCCTTAAGCTATGAAGCAACATTGGCTCATCATGTTCTCTTGTTTGGAGCCATAACAATAATAATCTCTAGCAAAAATAGTGTCATCTTCACAATATTCTTGACTAACAACTAAAAATTATACAAACAAAATCGAATAAATTATAAATAAAAGCATAATGTTAGATAACATTATAAAAATAAAACAAGAACAGAAAAACTTGCCTGCATTCTCCATATTAAACAATTCAGATGGATTAGTAAAATAACTTAAATTAATGTCACATCCCTCATTTGGAGCCTTGTTTCTCTTTCTCTTTGAAAAAAATCGTTTAATTCCATAATGCCATCTAAATTCACAACGAGGAAGTAAAAGAGGATACTGAAGGGGATCATAACAACCATAGTAAGATTAGATTCTATAGCTTGTGCCCGAATGACTATAGACTTAGATGTGTGGACATTTATCAACCTTTTCATTATCCATCTCAATCCATATAGCAACTACTAGTGATGCAATAGGAAAATTGTATACATGTTGATCAAAACTAGGATAACACCTTAAAAACTATTGTATGATTGTCAAGTGTTAGAATGTCCCCAAAACTCTTGAAGAACTTAGCATAAGGATTATCTTCTAAGATTACCATAATGAGTTTTAATGTATCCTCACGAAGTTTATCATAACAGTCGACTTACACATCTGGATAACTCGACTTACACGTGCACGAGTAGTATAACTTGACTTATACAGAGGGATAAGTTGACTTATATGAGCACACAGTAGCATAACTCGACTTGCAATCTTGCATAAGTCGACTTATCGCATGCAAAGATGGGATGATGGATGATTTTAGGTATCGATTCAATGTGATTGATGACATGTCCTAAATCAGTCCATATAGTCATG
>JAOTAZ010090132.1:0-11630 GCA_025629785.1 Erythroxylum oxycarpum | reverse complement strand
TGAGCATATCATATTTTGTATTTTGCACTTGTTCTTGATGATTATGTTGTTTTGTAACCGAAGCTATGCATGCACTTAATATGTTTGGAAAAGAGCTTGAGAACTTCAGTTCTCTTTTTTATATGTATTGGTATTGATTTTGTAGTTGTGTATGAGCCTTATGTTTGTTGAGTGGCTGTTGAGTTTTGCCTTGAGAGAGGTCTCTGGAAAATTTGCTAAGGTTATGAGTTTGGGAGTCCTGCAGATTCTGGGTTGTTGTGTGTTCCGCAAATTGTTGAGTTCTGTTGGGTTTGTGCTTTGGGAGAGCTCACTGGGATGTTTGATAAGGATGGTGAGCTATTTATGATGTCTTTAATGGGTAGGTGTGAGTCGCTGGTATTAAATGCAAGTGCTGTTAACTTTGAAATTCTGCAGACAGAAATTTGAGTCTATTTTCGACCTTTATAGAGCTGGAGTTTAGATCGGAGATCTACATGAAAGTTGTAGATAATTTTGTTACCTTTCCATAGAGACTAAGTTTGCTAAATTTGGAATTCTAGATCAAAAGTTATGGTGTTTTGAAGTTCTGGTGTTGTTAGTGGAGAGCTAGCTGGTCGGTCTTCTTGGGAATGTTTGATTTCCTTGGAATCCGACCTTGCCTATTTGTCCTTCTTGTCATTGTAGAGTTTTCTACTAGCTTTCCAACGCAAGAAACCGCGCCTGATTTGGAGGTCGGAGTAAAAAGTTACGAGGGTTTGAAGTCAAGTAGGTCGGATCGCGGATCAGGTCACCCAGGCGCTCGCGGCAGGTGCTCGCCCATGCGAGCGCCCAGAAGCCCGTACGCGGACGAGCGTCAGGAGCCCTCGCACGGGCGAGCGCCAGGCGCTCGCCCAAGCCCGCACGTGGGCGAGCGCCAAGAGCCTGCGCACGGGCAAGCGCCAGGCGCTCACCCAGGCCCGCGCGCGAGCTGGCCGCTCGCCCATGCCGAGCTGCCGCGGGCTTTTGGGGTCAGTTTTTGGTTGACCGACCCCTCTTCCTTCTTTTGGCCATATAGTTTTGTGTAGACCTCCGATCGACCTCATTTTTGAAGCGTTGTTTTTCTAATAAAATTTCTTATCTTCTCACACTGATTTTAGCACTGTTTATTTTAATTTGAAAAAGGTGCTTTAAAACAAAAGGTGGCGATCGGTTGCTAAATGCTGAACTTTCTTCACTAATTTTCAAATATCCGGAGCTGCAGAGCTCGGATCGAGGCGAATCATTTTTTGTATTAAATTAGAGTCATAAATCTACAAGTTTTATGAAGGAACCCAAGGCTTTTTCTGCCTCTAAAGTTTCTGAATGTTTTTATGAAGTCGGTAGAGAGTAAATTTTCGATGTTTCTCTACGATAGTATTTTATTCATAACTTCTTCATTTCTAACCCAAATTGAGCGATTCCAGTGGCGTTGGAATCGTTAGGACTAAGGAAGTATTTTAGTAAAAAGCCAACCCCAAATCTTCTAATTGAATTTTTCTCTCTTAGTTGTGGTCGTCGTGTGTTCAATTTTGGGTCCTCTATGCTTTGCGGGTTTGTGGCCCGAATGTCGGGCCTCGGAAACGGGGTCCGACATTCGGGAAATGTTGGGTCTCGGAGGCGGGGTCCAACATTTTTTTTCAAATAACCAACGTTGTTGTAAGAAAATGCATTCAAAATTGAAATTCTTATACTGTATATGTTGGTAACATGTCATGCAGCAAAAAATTGTTTGGGATTTTCTGGATTCAAAGTTTGTTTGTTACAATTTTTTACACTGTTATCTAAATAAGAATCCAAAGACCAAAGTAACGAGAAGGAAGAAAAGAAGAAGTAAAAAAACGCAAAAAACTGAAACATAACAGAGAAAAAGAGTAGACTTCTTCTTGAATAACCATTGAATAATACGTGTGCACAGTAGGAAGAAGCTAAGAGGCACTTGCTTCTTCTTAAATATAAAATAAAATGTGTGCACTGTATTATTACTAGTTACCATTGGTTTTTCACCAATAAAATAAAATATTATATTATATTGGATAAGAAAACGTGCTTACATGTGAAATTTTGGCTAATGCATGATCATGCATTCACGTTGTACACATCATATATCTCAATTCCAGCATCCAAAAGTTACAAAATTTATACCAATTTAAAGCTAAGAGAATAAGCTACAACTTTAGTGAAGAAACCTTAGTCTAATTCGGCCTACATCAATATAGTTTATTCAATAACCACAGGATATGATTTCTGTCCTTGGTAGTGCTACAACCTAAGCTAAGACTCAATTACATGCCAATTTTAAAAATCTTAGAGACAGAATTAAAATTCAAATTCTTTATGAAAGTTGTATACATATGTCTCAAGTTTAATCTAAATTAAGAATCAACACATTTAGAAATCCACAGATTAAGTTATAATAAGAATACCAAATCATGTTCAGTGAAAGTTTTCCAATTCATAATATTCCAGTACATTTCCTCACTATCATCCAAAACTCATAAATCATTGTCTCTTATAACGTGCCATAAACACTAATATTTTACTTACTTGTTTAGTTCTAATCCCAGCTCAAAAATCACTCTAAATCAATACTCCAAACATGCAAAATCATCACACATTGAAGATGGAATTAAATTACTTTCAGCTATGATGAAGCAACAACAATCAGCTGGCTCTTTAGCTATTTTGTGCAGGGTAAAAGCATGTATTTAGTGTGGTAATTTAGAATAGCTTCAAGAAAAACACAAGAAGGGGAGATAGAAGCAAGTTTCGGTGGTGAGAGATGAGACGAGAAAAAGAATGAGCTAGGTTGAAACTATGCTGCAAAAACATTACACCTAAGGTGCTAGATGTCAACATATTATTTCAACAAATGTCCTTAAGCATGTAAACCACTTATCCCTTGCGTAACAACACATTTCCTTAAGCATATAAGCCACTTATCCCTTACATAAGCTACCAAATGTCACCTAAATGCTAGTCCATTTGTCACTCAATCATTGCTGCCATTTGTCAAGTAATTACTCATGCCGAATGTTGCTTATTTATCTATGTCATTTGTCACATAATGATTTATCCATTTTTCAATTAATTACTAATCCAAATGTGCCCCAAATTTTCAGAAACTTCCTAAAATTTACCAAAAATTCCAAAATAATACTAATAGTCTGCAAATAAATTTTCAGCTCAAATAATTCACAATTCACATTTTAATTGTATTTTTAACAGTTAATTACACTGAGAAAATGCCAATGAATACATGTACAAATAATTGTAATGTGCAAGATCAATAGTGTCGTTTATGTATATGTCACATTATGCATAAGCATGAATTATGCCTCCTAACTTCTTATTAATCCCTAATAAACACTATTTTAACCTCAATTCAAGTAACAAGATGTTACATTTAATCAAATGAATATGCAATCATACATATGTATATGCGTTATGTTTAATGCATGCTCAATTGAATATCCTGGGTATATAACCTTATTCACCAATCTTGCTCATTCATTCATCATATCTTGTACATAACTTATTGGCAATTAGATCAATGCCTTAAGAAATCTTGATCACTCTAAATTCATTCAATCATACATTTATCCATCCTTTCCTAACATTCCATACTCGCACTACTTCCCAATTCTCATTCAATCATACCTAATTCATTACTCATATCCCTTGCATCACGTTTGCATTCATAAGAACACCTTCATTTCTTTAACAACTCATACTTCCCAAATTCATATACATTGATGTCAAACAATCCATTCCTTAATTCTAAAATCAACTATCATCTTAAACTTATCAAACCCTTAATCAATCAATCAAATAACCATCTAAGTTCATTTCAAACCTTAATCAAATCCAAATACACCAAAGTAAAGTAACTTATCCTTAATTAGTTCAACAATAACACAAAACAGAGTTTTTCACTTCCCAAGGTCCCACGATTGTGGAAAGACAAAACAAAATTTTTTTTCTCTAGGGCATTTTCCAATATCGTGGGAAGGAGCTCATGCTGCTTCCACGATTGTGGAATGGGTGAATAGACAGTTCACCATCCCTTTCCTTCAATTTTATTTCCAAATTTTAACACCATCATACTAATCCATTGATCATACCTCAATTATACCTAAATTATACTTCATTTCCTCATCAATTTCATCACCAATTCCAACTTAAAATAATTCAATTGATAACTCATAAATCATAGTCTTTCATGCATCATAACCTAAATAGAACTATCATTCACCTTCATACATATAACCCTAACTTTTCAATTTTTGGAATACTCCCAATATACTCATTTTTCTACATAATTACATCATCATTCACACTTCAAATCTGAACCTAAACCATCCATATAATCCACAATTTTTAAGCACAAAAAAAGAAACCATACATTCATTCTTTAAATTCCAGCACAACTTTGACATCAACCCTATATGTCACTCATCTCAACTTAATCGTCATGAATGTTTCTATTTTAATATGTCATAGAGATCGTAAATCACTTACTTGATTAGCCCTAATTCCACCTCAATCTTCAAGTTAACTTAATCTTCCAACATGCAAGGATACTCCAAGAACAAGATGGAAATAGAAAGGGGTTTCAATCCCAAAATGAAGGTTGCAAAAATTTTGGAATAGAAAAGTGTAGAAATTTGGGAAAAACTCAAAGTGCAAGGGTTATAGATGTGGGTCAATGACAAGAAGAAGAAGAAGAAGAAGAAGAAGAAGAAGAAGAAAACATATGGCCAAAACAAGTCAAAACAATGGTCTTTCAAGACTAAAATTGTGGGTTAGGCGTGTGGTGAGGGTTTGGATTCTTGCCCAAACACTTGTTAAACAAAGACCCATGCTACATGTCACCTTTTATAAGCTACCAATTTTCACTTCATAATTAGTTCACTTGTCTCATAATCACTAGACCATTTGTCACTAAATTAAGCCACCATTTGTCACTCATTTAATCAAGCCATGTGTCACTATTTCATAGGTCTAGTAAACCTAAATTTCCATGCATCAAGTTATCTTTCTATTCAACATTTTCCTATACTAAATACTCATATTACTTCATCAATCACTCAAATGTAACATTAATTTCCAATTCACTAATTTGATCCATCAAACTTAAAATTGAAGACATAAATAACACATAATCACACAATCACATCATAATCATTTAAATTCCTTCATACCCCAGAATAAGTGAATTGAGTGCATAAACTATCTTTGCAATATTTACTAAATTGTAATTCGTGTGTATATATGAATATGATGCATGTAAATGAAATGCAGTTCATGTATTCTCATATGATATGACTTATATGACTTCATTTAACAGTATAATTCCTAAAAGTAGAAAAGGGCTATTACATTAATAAAGTTTTTATGAGATAAGAAATGCATTATTTTGATGCTAGTAGCATGCAAAGTTCATGTGCTTGAGGTTAGGGTTTCAAAAAATTTTCAAACATCGAATCGATCTTTTTATTATCTAATAGGTTAACTAATTTGTCTTAATGATTTTGGTAGTCAAGATATTTTTGTTTAGTGCCGAAATTGTCTTGATAAGTTTGAGATGACCTAGGGATATTATAGATGACTAATTAATGTTCAGGAATTTTGTAAACCCTAAAAATTAATTTAGAATTAATCCAGGTAGAGCATAGCATTTCTAGTGTGATTAGAAAAAGGCATGTGTACAAGAATTAAAGTGTTTAATTTGGAAATCAAAATAATTAAATTTTAGGGTTCCTAATTTGAATCACATTCATAATTCAAATTAGTAGAGAATAACAATAGTACCCAACTCGGTTCAAGAGTTAAATCAAATCACAAACTTTAGATGCATAGTCAAGTCACAGCCTAAATTGAATCTCCTTTGTGTCATATATGCATTAAATGCATTTTAAGGGTGGTTATGGACATAGACTCAATTTAATTGAGTTGTCTGTAATCTGAGTATATATATGTGATATATATAGAATATCATCCAAGTATTGCTGAGACAAAAGAACAAATCCCTCAATCGAAATATTAGGACTTACGCCTTCCATTGATATGGCAAGAACCAAAATTCTTTTAGAGTTGGATTGTTAGGCAAACCCAACTTTGCTCTACATAAATATGCTTAAACCATAAAAATTAGATTTCTGGATTAATGGGTTGGTCTTAACTGGAAGGGTCAAAGTGGATGGAGACGAAGTTGGGTTATATACATAGGATTTATACGAATCAGGAGTTGATAACCTAATGAGTGTGCTAAATCAATAGTTGATGGAAAAAGTTTATAGTTGCATAATTGAATGCAATTGGTATGAATGATACCTAACGATTGACCTAAGGTGGCTTGTTGGGCAAACCCAAGGTCATTCTTTGTAATATTAGATATCTACCCATTAAGCAAACTATAAGTTTTCTCAAATTTGTAGTGAGGCTTATAGATTTGGATAAAAATAGCGGAACCCACAATGTATATGTTATAAGTCCTTATCGATATGTAATTATGTACATTCTAACGTTCTTTCTCATTCTTCTCGGTTATTGAATCACCACAATGTCTTTGTCTAGTGTGAACCTATGCTCCCTACTAGATTCCAACAAACTCGTGGGACCTAAGTTCTTAGACTGGCTACGAAATTTGAGAATTGTTCTCAAATATGAAAAACTAGGATATGTCCTAGGTGAACCACTACCTAATCCCCCTATTTTTGATGCATCTAATGAGGATTAGATGGCTTACGAGAAGCTATTTGATGATAGTGAGTTGGCTAGTTGTATAATTTTGGCTTCTATGTCGCTAGAGCTGCAAAAGCAACATTTGGCTATGGATTCTCATACTATAGTCTACAATATAAGAGAACTGTTTGATGACCAAGCTCGGTCTAAAAGGTGTGAGACCTCAAGGTTGCTTTTCTGCTCTAAGATTCGTGAGGGATCATCTCCAGTGCAACATGCCCTGAAGATGTGTGGATACATTGAGAGGTTAGCCAGTTTGGGGTTCCTAATGGATCATGAATTAAGTATAGACTTAATTCTCATTGGCTTGAGTAATAGTTATTCACAGTTTGTGCTTAACTATTGGGTGAACCAAATATCCACTCGATACATAAGTTGATTAATCTGCTCAAAATATCTGAGCAAACTATCAAAAAATACAATAAGGTTGTGATGTTGGTGCACTTTGCTTCTGGTTCTTACAAGAAGAACCAAAAGAAGAAGAAGAAGTCCAAGAAGCCAGTGGGAGATGTAGCCAAGAAGAAGGCAAAGGAGACAAAATCAAAGGGGATATGCTTCCATTGCAACAAGGAAGGACAATGGAAGAGGAAATGGAAAGCTTATCTAGAGTTGCTGAAGCAGAAGAAGGCATTAGATGCCCCTCCGTCTACTTCAGGTATGTTATTTTTCATTGAGGTTAATATTATTTCTAATCATAACATTTAGGTATTAGATATCAGATGTGGCTCACATATATGTGTTGATATGTAGGGTCTTAGAGATAGGAGACCACTTAAGAAGGGAGAGATGGACCTATGTGTGGGAAATGGAGCAAAAGTTGCTGCATTAGCCTTAAGAACCTACATTTTGTATCTTCCTAGTAGGCTAATGTTAGTTTTGGACAATTGCTATTATGTACCCATTGTGAAAAAGAACATAAAATCTATTTCATGTCTTAATAAATTGAGATTTCATTTAACTTTTTCAAGCAATGATTGTTCAATTAAGTTGAATGAAATGTTGTATGGTACTGCTACATTGTGCAATGGTTGAAGTAAATCACTTGTTATTATAGAATTCATGTACAATATACAAAATGCACAAGAAGGGGGGGTTGAATTGTGTATTCTTTTTGTAAATACAAAATCCTTTGATATTTCTTGAAAATAACCTTTTCAAACTATTAAGTGAATACGAAAAATATTATACAACAATAGCTACGTGGTTAAATTGTTAATAACTTCTATATACTAGAACAATAGAAATTAAAGTAAAAGGTTAGAAGATAGAGATTGCGATTTTATACTGGTTCACCCTAAACCTTGGGCTATGTCCAGTCCTTAGAGTTCGTCTAAGATTTCACTATACTTCTTCAATTTACAAGTATTCTTTCTTCTTTTTTAGAGCCTCTTTAAGTCTCTTACACTAAATATTCTTTATATTGTCTTAGACTCTTCAAGCTCTTAGCCTTTCCTTTCTCATGCTAGAAAGATATCATGAGCTTTTTGTTACAGTAGAGTTTGCTCTCATGTATCGTACTTTGAATATAGAATTTTTGTTTGTAAGTAATAACTTGAAAGCTAAACATTCAAAAACCAAAGTTATTTAATCTTTGACTATGACTAGTATTTATAGCCTAAGTCTCCAACTACTTCTTGTTTCTTGTAGAAACCGTTATTCAGTTGAGTTTTGTAACTAACTCCAACTGACTAATTGTCCAATGTACTAAAGTATCTTCATCTTTGTATCGTTTGTGTTTTCCTGCGTCTTCTGTGTTTGGTACTTCTTCTGTGTTTTGCATTTCTTCTGTGTTTTGCGCTTCTTCTTTGTTTTACACTTCTTCTGTGTTTAGCACTTCTTCTGTGTTTTGTGTTTCTTCTGTGTTTTGCCGCTTCTTCTGTCTTTTCCACTTCTTCTGTATTTTGTGCTTCTTTTATGTTTTACGTTTCTTCTGTGTTTTGCCGCTTCTTCTGTGTTTTCCACTTCTTCTGTGTTTCGTCGCTTCTTCTATCTTTTCCACTTCTTCTTTGTTTTGTGCTTCTTCTATGTTTTTGCTTCTTCTGTGTTTTGTACTTCTTCTGTGTTTTGCTGCACGCTTAACACACTTATCAAAATAGTTCATTTATTTCTAATATTATTATTATTTGATTGTCACCAAAATTAATAGATATGAAGTGATCTTGACTTAACAATCTCCCACTTTTTTATGATAACAAATAACCATAATTTTATAAAGATAAAAGTGAATAATTGAATATTATTTAGATAGCAAATACGAAGACAACAAAAGATATACACATGTGAAAAAGAAAATTATAGTCAATATTATCTTCTTTTTCTTGTCTCTTTGTCTCTGGTCTCCCCATGTACTATCTTTCTTCTACTTTTTCTCTTCTCCCCCTATTTGTTATTAATAAAAAACTTTATCGAACATGCTTCATAATTTCAGAAAACATTTGTTGCATATCAGTGCAGATCAACTTGAGATGTTCTTCAATAGAAACTCATAGATGAGCGACTTCCTCATATAGATCACCCACTGAGTCACCCAGATTGTCAACCTTAGTATGAATTTCTTCAATTTCCTTTACTAAGGCTTCATGACTCCCCTGCTGTGTGTGACTAACTTCTTCCAATATAATAGTAGAATCCTGTTGAAGTGTTCTTGGTGGATAGAAGTTTGTAACAACAGATACTTCTGAAGGTAAGACATCTAATTCTATAATTCTGATAATAGCAGGTTTGACAAATTGTTGTCCTTCTGTGAGATCAAGGTCATCAGATCTAGGTAGTTTTAAAACTAGTTTTCTAAGAAGGAGTAGTACATCTTTAATTGAAGATATAAAACTCAAAGGTCTAAAGTGCATGATTAGATGTACAAGAGTCTCTAAGTTGAAACTAATACCTTCAACCCTGATAGTTCTGTACTGTCCTCTTGTCACTCTTTCAACTATTTAGAAAGTTCCATCTGTGGTGAAGCATCCAAACTGACTTCCTGATGGATTAGAAATATGATGTGAAACATAGATTCCTCTAGGTTGAGCTGCATTGCATGCCTCATCTATGTTCCTCACAACTGCTTGTATATGGTCTTCTGTAAGATCATCTGTATTTCCTTCATGATACATCTTCTTTTCCCCCTTTTCTTCATTGCATACAATGTTTGAAGGTCTTGGTTGTATATGTAGTACAATCATGATCAATGTTTTATGATTTCTGGAAGAATATGCGTATGGTAGATAATACCATTGTATCAACAGTAGATACGTTATCTGTCATAGTGACAATGGAATCAATTGAGAAGGCCACTGAGTGTCCATCTGCTAGAGACAAGCTCACAAGCAAAGCTAGATGGATGAAGAAGTTCAATGTGAAGGAAAATGAAGTTAATCGATAGTTGTATGAAAACAACGACCCAAGTGAGAGGAAGGCCTCAAGTTTGGTGTCGAAGGCTAGCGTCTTACATGCAATCCTTTTCAATTGTATTTTACCAAGAGCAGGATCAAGGCATTTGGTGACGACATTGGATGAACAATTACTGTTCTACCTATTGAATCGCCAACTCGTTGATTTACCATTTTTTATTTTTCATTATATGGTCAAGGCGATGAAAGATTCGAATAGTTACCTATATGGAATGTTGCTAACAAGGATATTCAGAGATTCTGGAGTCTTTCTGGACAGAGGAAACAGAATAAAGTTGAATGTCAAGAGCTTTATCAATTCGGCAACAATTGGTAAAATGGGTTTGAAGAATCTAGACAGAGAAGAAGCAGATTCTGAGATTACAACAAGAACTGAGGGGGAGCGTGCCAAGAAGAAGACTCCCATAAGAAGTTCTAAATCTCAAACTAGTTGGGTACAAATTTTAGAAGAAGGTTCATTAAAGAGAAAAGAGGAGACACTTTTGAGCGAAATACCAAAATAAGCAAAAAGGTCACCTAGAGTTTGAACCTTACGACAACAAGAGGAGAAGAAATCCAAATAGTTGAATTAAGGAGAAGATTCTGAGTCAAGAGCATCTTAGTCTACAAGATCTTTAGTCTCAATCTTAAAGGAAGACACAACCAAAATGGCTAGAGAGACTGAGATTAAAAAAAAATTGGAGTTTGAGAAGAAGAATCCGCAATCTCAACAGACTCCAAAACTGATTGAAGAAGGCAAGAAGCAGAGAATCAGACAGAGTAAAAGCATTCCCACTACTGTTCAAAAGAAGAAAGCAATAAAACGCAGTCTAGTACAGGTCAATACCTCTCAACTTGTAAGGAGTAGCAACTCAATAATCATCAAAGAAACCCCAAAAAGGTTAGTGAAAGTTAAATTACAACCAATTCTGGTGAATAATAGTACAATGCATCTGTTGAATGATGATGAGAAGAGTATGTATGAGTTTCTAAAAGATCAAGGAACCAAACCATACCTTACTCAAATGACCAAACAAAGGTACACTATTCTCCCAATCGCAAAGAGAACTGTGATAAAGGTTATGCTTGATCTTCAACCGAAGCTTTACATTGTCCGCAATGATGATAAGGGGACGAAAAAACTTTACCCAAAGGGGGTAACAAGTGATCTTTCAGAAGATCAGATTGAAGCAGAAGTGCAATGCATAGATGAAGCATGCTATACAACACAGAACATGACGAGAACTTTCATTTCTCATCATATTTCACAAGATTCAGGAAGTAGTGGTAGTCAATCAACAATCAATGAACCTTGTCTAGTGGGTTGAAAACTTGCAAAAGGAAAGAGCAGATCTGTAAGGATTGGAGATATTAGTTATGTAATTGAGAACCTTGTGCATCTGATTTTGCGCATTAGGCCTCTATGTAATATATCTTCAATTGGAGAAGTTCTACACTTGCTTGGAAGACAAGTCCTGCGACTACCTATCCCTGATGATCTCAACC
>JAOTAZ010090065.1:0-11640 GCA_025629785.1 Erythroxylum oxycarpum | reverse complement strand
TTAATATTATGTTATATGAGATTATAGATAATAATTGTAATTATTATAATGATTTATCAATTTACAGATAATAGAAAATTTTCTCATATTTAATTTATCAAATTAGTCTATTTAATCATAATTTTCTATTTATTTTATATAAATTCTATACTATTATATAGATTTTATATATTGTATGTAATTTTTATTATGTATAGAGTGTAATATATAGGAATAGGGTTTGACGATGAATTAAAAAATCGTCACAAAAATTTGTCAAAACTACAACATTTTATGAAATTGAAAACCTAATTACCCAAATAGAGGACATAAAATGGAAACCTCCCCCACCGAAAGAGTCTCCAGATGCTTCCTAATTAGGTTTAAACCATCGAAGGCAAATTTTCTCTTCGAGTTGGCCAAGTTGCCAAGTATGGGTTCCTTTATTTTGCTTCTCATCTTTTCTTCTTCTTTTTACCTTTGGTCATTGTTCTGCAGTAGGAGTCATTAGCTTTCTCTTGAAGGAGTTAGAGATCACTCTCATCCTAGGTGAAAGCCAACTTCGAGATATGAAATTACTTGATTCTTTTGTATTAACTTAGTATTTTCTTGCTTAATCCAAATTTTTTGCTAGTAGTTAGAGATCATAGGGTCTTGTTTTGGAGAGACAACTTCGATCCCTAATCTTCATTAAACTTTTCAAGTAAGTCTTCCCTCCTTGTAAATTTGTGCTTAACTACTCTAAAGATTATTTGTTCATCTGCTTGGATTTCTTGCACTAGTTTTCAATGTAATTACTACATCTTATTGATTATCTAGGTTTGGCCTTCCTATTTATGTACTTCATTTTGTTAACATACACAATTAACATTCTCAACCTTATCGTATGAAATAGTCTTAGTTAATAGATCACAAAATTAACATTGCTAGAATATTGGAACATTCAAATAAGAAGTTTTTCTATACTTAAAGATGCCACATCACTTATTAATCTGTGGAATTTGCTCTGGGTTTTATTGATCTTAACTAGTGAGTGGCAAACATAGAATGTGTTTATGCAGGGGATTTTTGACTGGTTAAAAAATTAAGTTTCGATGATCTTTGCTTCTTCTGTGAATATTTTGTTAATTCAATATAACTTCATATAATTTTTTGTTTCCTTATTAAATTGTACACTCTGCTTCTATATTGATTATAGTTATGGCTTGTTTTTGTTACTATTAACTTTTCATAATAAACTATTAACATAAATTCATTGCGAAATGTCGACGTGATAGATAGTTTTTGATGGCAGAAATGAACTCTGATAGGAGCAATGTGGTATACTTTCCCTGATGAAGAATAAATTGATGCACATCAAATCTCCTCATCAAAGTCTAATCACCACTTGCCTTCAATGGCTAATATTTTTCTTTAAAGTTTTTAATATCATCTGAATTGCGTCTCTTTCTTTATTTTTTGTATCTCATATTTTGTTAGGAAGCTATTGGATGAATATGTGATTATATATACTATGTGTTGTTTAAAGCTTCCCCAAATCTTCAAAATAACATAGATAAAAATGAAAGCAGTGGTAATATCCTGATTGTCCACATAAGATTAGGGAAGTAAGTTCTTTTGAAACAATCGCCAATTGCAAAAACCTTGTCTATTCATTGTGATTATGATGGAGTCATTAAATCGGGAATGCATGTGTTCAAATTTAGGTTCCCTATACTGTTTGATTTAGCTATTTAAGTTCTATAATGTTTGTTCCTTATGTAAAAATGCATGGTACTTGTTTGATCCCAAATTATTCTTAGAAGTCAAAACCATTAAATGAGAAATTTTGGCGATTAGTTATGAGTAAAGAAAAAAAAAGGAATTCTTGAATTAGAAATGAAGTAGGAAATGGTTTAGGTACAAGATGGGTTATGTGTGAAATGTTGGAAATTAAAAGCTGGAAGATGTAGTTGAAACATGTTCACTGAGTATGCTTCGATGTTTTAGCCATAACGTTTTCTCTAGTTATCCAAATGAGATGATTCTTGATTTGGATTAAACTAGAGAGATAGGGCTACAAATGGTTTGATGAAATAGAGTTCTAATTCAATCTTTAAGAATTTCAGTTTTTGGATGGAATTTGAGCACAGAATATTGTTTCAATATAAGAACATTTCGGAAATGTTTGGAGTATAACTTTCATATTACCTAACCAAATTGAATGATTTTGGTGTCATTAGAAAATTAAGACAATAAGGAACATTTTTCTACAAGGAAGTATTATCAAATTCCTTCAATTTTCCCATGACCATTAGTTAAGGACTTAGAAGTATAAGATGTTAGTTTTAATAGACATAAGGGGGTAAAATTGGAAAGGCCAAGTAAGTGAGGGGAAAAATGGGAAAAAGACCAAATAAATGGTCTTGAATTATAAGAAGAGAAGAGAGTGTCGTGATAAGCAAAAGAGAGGAGAGAAAAATGTGAAAGAAGAGAGGAGAAGAAGAAGATCATAGGAAGCTTGGAAGGAAGAAGAAAGAAGAAGAAAAGAAGAGGGAATCAACTTATTAGAGGTAAGTTTATCATCTTTCTTCTTGCTTTAGTAGAGAAATGGGTTGTGTTGAGAATGAAGGAGTTAGAGAGAGAAAGGGATTTTGTGTTACAAAAAGATGATTTAAGGGAACCCAAATGATTTTTGAGTTTTTGAGTTAGGCTTTGGGTTTTCTAACCTAGATGGACTATGGGTGAGTTAGGTTTAAGCTTGATTTGGGTTGATTTCATTTGTTGTGATTATGAAAGTTTTAGGGGAATTCCATTTGAGTTTGGATTGAATGAGAATTTTGGTTATGTTAGGAATCAAGAAAAACCTACCCAAGAGCAAAAGGAAGGACACAATTGAGTTTGGATTTTTGCAAACAATTAAGGTGGGTAAAATATTTATGGTTATTATGTAAATGGGCAATGTGCCGATGTGTGTGTGTATATGCCTACATTGCTAAATTGTGAATAGTGGTGATGTGGAAAATGCATTATGATGTGTTTATGTTATGCATTGAAAGATATATGACATTTTGATATAATTGAATTGTGATTATTATTATGTTATGCCTTAAAACGTCATGGCATTTTGTACAAATGAAAAAACAAAAAGCATGATGAGCATGAAAATTATGAACATGTGGAAATGAGTTAAGCATTGAAATTTGATTGTGTTTGGGTGAGAGAGGAACCGTTTCGTTCATCATGAGCACATTGACAAGAGCCTTTTCCTAGCTGCCTGCTTGTGGCATACAAGATCTGAAAAGTGGACTCTTTTTGTTCACGGTGTAAACTTCGATTTCTTCATTTCGTTCCATGGAACCCTCGAACCATTTGTTTGTGCATTTGCATTTTGATATGTTAAGTTACGATTCAATTTGAGTGTCATGCTTTGATGATAAGTTACATCCAATATGTTTTATGTGCTGATGTATTGAATTATGAGTTGTGAATTGGAATTGTGAATGTTGAACTTACAATGCTAGATTAAGATAAGATGTGTATGCCTATAGGAATATTCACATATATGTTTGATTGTGTGGCTCGTTGCCAATGGCTATAAATATATATTAGCCACTTAGCTGTGTAGCTCAACCCATCATTTTTTCCCTCCTCAAGTGCGAAACTAGAAGATTAGCGATTCTTGTAAGGCATTCGAAAACTCCAAGATAGCTAGAGATCTTTTGTACTAAGTTAGTAACTAATTTGGATAACTTTATAGGCATATCAAACATGAGCATCCTTTTGTATCTTGTATTAAGTTTGATATGTACATTGATATGTAAGTAAAGCTTGTTCAAACATTTACTTTTTAAAAAAATGAGAATGGGAAATTAGGAAGTTCCTTTTGAGTATGATTATGTTATTTTATAGGTTGAGTATATTGGTTATGGAAGTGGAATATGTATGTGCATATTTTTCTTCGTTGAGATTGCAAATTGTTGTTTGTTTTAGAATAACATGTTAGAGATTGGAAAGGTTGCATAGGATGAATTATTTGAGGTGAGATTCAAGAGTTTAACGAAAAGCACTTAGTAGTTGAATTGATATGAAGATATATTGCATTTTGTAAGCTTTCATAGGTGTAGAAATTGTGTTCTAAACTCAAAGGAAAAACTGTATCAATCTAGGTTGAATTAGACAAAGTTGTCTTCTTGGAAGTTGTAGAGTATCTTTCTAGCTTTCCAACTCTATAAAGTATGTGATTTTTGGATATCGAAGTTGAGAGATATGATTATTAGAATTTTGTGATACTGCATAGGATGGACTTTCAAGATAGGTACATTGATTGGATATTTTAGCCCTTTTGGAGGCAAAATATCCTTTTAGAGTCTTCATAGAAGTTGTAGGTCTAGAATTCTTCTTCAAAACAGTCTTTGAATAAACTTAATCCGATATCTCTAGTGGAAGTTATGCTCTTTTTACCAATATAGGTCAGAAGAAGAAAAGGAAGAAGGGGAAAGTCTCGATCCTGCGAATTTCGCGCAAGTCGCGATTGCGACCAGTGAGTTCCCCCCTCCCCCCCCAACCCTGAACATGTTCAAATCTTTTGGCCATAAATTTGTCATCCAACCTCCAAACAACATGATTTTAAAAGCAATGGTTTCCTAACATATTTCTATACTTTTGGTATTGATTTGAAAAAGATTGACTAAATCAAAATAAGGGTATGAGTGGGAAGAACATGAATTGAATATTTTTACTAAACATACTTTGGTATTTTGAGCATATCTTGAGCTATAGAGCTCCAAATGAGATAGTTCTTGTTTCAAATTAAACTAGACATATAGAGCTAAAATTGTTTTGAAGAAGTGAAATTATGATTTTAGTGATTGGCTGGTGTGGGCATGCCACTCTTGTGAGATGACGGCAACTGAGGGTTCATTGACGTAACCCTACAAGTAAACCCACTCACGCGTTATGACTCCAGATAGTTGGGCTCCGAAAATGGGGTCCAACATCCTGTGGTATCAGTCATTAGGCTTTTTCCTAGGCTTAGAATGTACAGCAGGATGAATTGCTATGCTATGTGATAAATTGTTTGCATTGTGAATTGATTATCTGCATCAAGTGACATATAGATCGTGCATACATGTAGGAAATAAGATTAAAGTGAAAAGTAATCTAATCGCTAGTGTTTTAAATTGGAGTAAGATGCCTTCTTGTAAAAGAATATGAGGAGTTTTGCAAGGATTTGTTGCACCTGATTCCTCACAATTACATAAGGGTACTGATGAGCATAGAATCGCAATAATTGCAACTGCCTGAGTCACATGTATGAACTTTTGTTAAGAGTTTGGATTATGAGAAACAATGAGAAGAATGGTGTTTTGTCTGAGTGTAAGATAAGGAAAGTTGTGTATATTTAGAAATAAGAAATATTACGTAATCCGATATATTAGACATAGATTCAGTATTTGTGGTTATGTCAGCGAATATGGTAAAAGAATTTTGTTGTGGATATGTACTTGAATTGATATGGATGTGAAAATATTTTCATGAATTGACTGAAAGAGAAATAAAGACAAGGATGGAAATGACAAGATATAAGATGTACAAGCAAAATGGAATTGAAAAGTTGAACTTGGGATTTATGATCTAGGATAAGAATGTGCTACTGAATTTGAGATCAGAATTTTAAGATGGCTATGCGTCTATAATTTTAAATTGATTAAGAACGTGCGTATGGAAAATGAAACAAATGATAGTGATGTGTAGAAGTTATGTGGTTACATTGGTGAATAATTTGATTGAGTACATACGAGATCTATATTTGGATATGGTATAGGAGAAAATCTATGATCCCTATATTAAAATTATGAGATGAATCAGAGTAACGTGATGGAAGTATGGTATAGGTGATTATGCCAAAAAGGTAACTACTATAGAGAAGTAATTTTGAATAGTCGTAGAAAATTCAGGGGTTGTTCGGGGGCAATTGAGATTGATGTATCATTAGCATAAGATATAAATCAGTGACCTGTCGAAATTACTTTTGTATATATGATGTAATGATCTTGATGGTACATCCCAAAATATAAGAGTAAACGACTATGCCTCTTATTTCATTAGGTTTTATTATAAAGGATATTTTGATCATATAAAGCGTGATAGAAATTGAAATTATTGAAATATCATGAATAATCAAAATTTATCGTATTGAGGTGTTAAGAATGGCTGAAACAACATTGATGATGATAACAGTTGATTGATAAAGATTGCATGAATAGTATAGATGATAGTGGCAAGAAATCTTCTTTCGAAGAAGAATTTCATTGAATTAGGTTAAGCAATTAGATAGTTTATATCAAGAATGATCAATGAAAGACCAAATCAGAAATGAATATGTAATGAATCAAAAGTAAATATTAGAGTCCTATTCCTAAAAGAGACTCAGGCGTAAGAAGTAGAATATGCTACTGAGAATGTATGTATTTTGTTTGATGTAAAGTATCCAACTATGTGAGTGGATTTTTGAATTTGAGGAGACATTGATTGCTAATGTGAGGAAATATAAAGAATGAAGAAAATCATTCGAGAAAGGTAAGTCAATTAGGAAATTGAAAATAACGTGAGATAATGTTACCTCATTGAGGAATTAGTTACTTAAGGAATCGTGAGAACTAATCATATGCATATGGAACTTTGGAAATATTTGTTCGAGTTAATAAATGCCCCAACAGCACTATGGTGTTAGAGATTAAAGCGATTCAAGCAAAATTTGATGATATATTAAATGTATCCAAAAAGTTGAGAAGAATACTTTGAATACTTAAGGAAAAAATGTGTAAATCATATGAATAATAAAAGTAAAGAGAATTTTGAGGAATTATAACACAGATTTTAATTATATCATCTGGATTTGGAGATTTTATAGTATACAATGTTGTTGTATAAGAGATTAGGATAAAATCCAATGCAGCATGGTAAAGTGATTTCATATGCATGGAGACAATTGAAACCTCATGGGTTGATTATTTGATATATGAACTGAAACTTGCTGCAATAGTGATTGCTTGAAAGTTCGAGGTATTATATGTACAGAAAACATCTTAGATATATATAAATATACAAATCATTAAAGTTTGAAGCAATATTTAAGTTGAGAGAATTGAATACGAGTTTGAGACAATGGATAAAGTACTAAAAGATTATGATGGTACAAATGAGTATTTCCCAGTAAAGTTAGAGTTGTATCTAATAAATTAAGCAGGAATCCCAATAGCATTGAAGCATGAATTCAGATATAGAGGTTACTAGATCTAGTGCAAAACGGAGTATAGAATGTGGAGTTGAATTTAGGGCAAATCAAAGTACTAATTGCTATGGAATTGAAGATTAGTTTCAAATAAAAGGATTAACAAAGCCCAAATTGAGGATTCAGAAATTGTGAATCTTATTGAGGAATTGAAAACAGATCTGAATTTTGAATTTGAATTGGAAAATGATGTTTATGATCGAAATGAGAAGTATGTGTACTGATAAAGATGATTAAGCAAAGAGTTTGCTACAGAAACATAAATAACAACCTATGATATACATCCTAGTAGGAATACACCGAGATAATGTTTGATGGCTAAGGAGGTAAAAGCAAATTACCACACTTGTGAGTTGCCAACAGTCTTGACTGTTGTAGATATACTTGAAGTTTATATTTTGAAGTTCATACGAATATGAAATCAATGTACAACTTTGATTGACTTTAAGCATAACAACCATTATTGCAGTGATGTCATTAGAATATTGTATACGGCATTACATGAAAAAAAAGGAGTCGTCTGCCACTACATTTAAAAAAATGAATAAGTCCTGAAATGGTTGGAAGTTAGAATTGATTCAAAAGATATTTTTGATAAATGAATTGAATTTTTAATAGAAATTGAGTGAAAAGGAAAGTGGATGGATTAACACAGAAGGTATGAAGTAAAGTGAGATGAATATAAGAGTTAAGTGTATTAACACTACAGTGATGTGAATTAATAAGTGATTGAAAGACCGAGAGAGTCTATTGACTATGGTCATTTGAAAGAAATTATTCGAGTAAAGAAGTTACTTGAGAGACTGAGGAAAACATAAGACAACTTTACCTCCATTTGTTTGATCACTCAGGTAAGAATTTCGAGGAAGAAATTCTTTAAGGGAGGAGAATTGTTGGATCCTAAATTCTTCTTGGAAGTTAAAAATATTAAATGAGAGATTTTGGCGATTAGTTATGAGTAAAGAAAAAAAAAGGGAATTCTTGAATTAGAAATGAAGTAGGAAATGGTTTAAGTGCAAGATGGGTTATATGTGAAATGTTGGAAATTAAAAGTTGGAAGATGTAGTTGAAACATGTTCACTAAGCATGCTCAGTATTTCAGCCATAACTTTTTTTTTCTAATTATCCAAATGAGATGATTCTTAATTTGGATTAAACTAGAGAGATAGGGCTACAAATTTTCTGATGAAATTGAATTCTAGTTCAATCTTTAAGAATTTCAATTTTTGGATGAAATTTGAGCATATAATATTGTTTCAGAATAAGAATAGTTCGAAAATGTTTAGGGTTTAACTTTCAGATTACCAAACCAAATTGAATGATTATAGTGTCATTAGAAAACTAAGACAATGAGGAACATTTTTCTAGAAGGAAGTATTATTAAATTCCTTCAATTTTTCCATGATCATTAGTTAAGGAGTTAGAAGTATAAGATGTTAGTTTTAATAGACATAAGAGGGTAAAATTGGAAAGGCTAAGTAAGTGAGGGGCAAAATGGGAAAAAGACCAAATAAATGGTCTTGAATTAGAAGAAGAGAGGAGAGTGTCATGAGAAGCAAAAGAGTGGAGAGAAAAATGCGAAAGAAGAGAGGAGATAAAAACGTGAAAGAAGAGAGGAGAAAAAGAAGATCGTGGGAAGCTTGGAAGGAAGAAGAAAGAAGAAGAAAAGAATAGGAAATAACCTTATTAGAGGTAAGTTTATCATCTCTCTTCTTGCTTTAGTAGAGAAATGGGTTCTGCTGAGAATGAAGGAGTTAGAGAGAGAAAATGGTTTTGTGTTGGAAGAAGATGATTTAAGGGAACTCAATTGATTTTAGGGTTTCTAAGCTAGGTTTTGGATTTTCTAACCTAGATGGACTATGGGTAGGGTAGGTTTGAGCATGATTTGGATTGATTTCATTTGTTATGATTATAAAAGTTTTAGGGGATTTCCATTTGAGTTTGGATTGAATGAGAATTTTGGTTATGTTAGGAAATCAAGAAAAACCTACCCAAGAGCAAAAGAAAGGACACAATTGAGTTTGGATTTTTGCAAACGATTAAGGTGGGTAAAATATTTATGGTTATTGTGTAAATGGCAATGTGTCGATGTGTGTGTGTATATGCTTAAATTGCTAAATTGTGAATAGTGGTGATGTGGAAAATGCATTGTGATGTGTTTTATGTTTTGCATTGAAAGATGTATGACATTTTGATATAACTGAATTGTGATTATGATTATGTTATGCCTTGAAAATGTCATGATATTTTTTACAAATCAAAAGAAGAAAAAGCACGATGAGAATGAAAAGTATGAATAAGTGGAAATGAGTTAAGCATTGAAATTTGATTGTGATTATGCAAGAGAGGAACCGTTTCATTCGTCATGTGCATGTTGACAAGAGCCTTCTCCCGACTATTCATTTGTGGCATGCGAGATCTGAAAAGTGGACTAATTTCGTTTACAATGTAAACTTCAATTTCTCCGTTTCATTCCACGAAACCCTCAAGCCATCTGTTTGTGCATTTGCATTTTGATACGTTAAGTTATGATGCAATTTGAGTGTTATGCTTTGATGATAAATTACATCCAATATGTTTTATGTGATGATGTATTGAGCTATGAGTTGTGAATTGGAATTGTGAATGTTGAACTTACAATGCTGGATTAAGATAAGATGTGTATGCCTATAGGAATATTCACATATATGGTTGATTATGTGGCTCGTTGCTAATGACTATAAATATATTAGCCACTGAGCTGTGTAGCTCGACCCATCATTTTTTCCCTCCTTAGGTGCGGAATCAGAATATTAGTGATCCTTGCAAGGCATTCGGAAACTCCAAGATAGGTAGAGATCTTTTGTATTAAGTAACTAATTTGGATATCTTTATAAGCATATCAAACATAAGCATCCTTTTGTATTTTGTATTAAGTTTGATGTGTATGTTGATATGTAAGTAAATCTTGTTCAAACATTTACTTTCTTCAGAAATGAGAATGGGAAATTGGGAAGTTCCTTTTGAGTATGATGATGTTATTTTATAGGTTGAGTATGATGGTTATGGAAGTGGAATATGTATGTGCATATTTTTCTTCGTTGAGATTGCAAATTGTTGCTTGTTTTAGAATAGTATGTTAGAGATTGGAAAGGTTGCATGGGATGAATTATTTGAGGTGAGATTCAAGAGTTTAACAAAAAGCACTTAGTAGTTGAATTGATATGAAGAAATATTGCATTTTGTAAGCTTTGATAGGTGTAGAAATTGTGTTACGAACTCAAAGGAAAAATTGTATCAATCTAAGCTGAATTGGATAAAGTTGTCTTCTTGAAAGTTGTAGATTATCTTTCTAGCTTTTCAACGATATAAAGTATGCGATTTTTGGATATCGGTGTTAAGAGATATGATTATTATAAGTTTGTGATAGTGCATAGGATGGACTTTCAGGATAGGTACATTGATTGGAAATTTTAACTCTTTTGGAGGGAAAATATCTTTTTGGACTCTTCATGGAAGTTGTAGGTCTTGAATTTTTCTTTGAAACGGACTTTGAATGGCCTTAATCCGATATCTATAGTGAAAGTTATGTTCTTTTTACCAATACAGGTTTAAAGAAGAAAAGGTAGAAGGGGAACGGACACGCGATCGCGACCCGCAGGTCTCTTCCCCTAAGCTTGAACATGTTCCACACTTTTGGCCATAACTTTTTTATCCAACCTCCAAAAGACCTGATTTTTAAAGCAGTGGTTTCTTAACACATTCCTCTATCTCTCCATAAAAAGTTATAGCTTTGAAAAAGATTGATTGAATCAAAGTAAGGGTATGGGTTGGAAGAACATGAATTGGATATTTTTACTAAACATATTTTGGTATTTTGAGCATATCTTGAGCTATAGAGCTCCGAATGAGATGGTTCTTATTTTAAAATAAACTAGAGACATAGAGCTACAATTGTTTTGAAGAAGTGAAATTGTGATTTTGGTGATTGGTTGGTGTGGGCATTCCACCCTTGTGAGATGACGGCAAATGAGGGTTCATTGATATAACCTTACAAGGAAATGGGGTCCAGTAGTACTTGGGGTTCCTCTAATTCAATGATTCATATCGCATCTGGGAAATCTTTCATTGTATCTTCCATAAGTTCAGTTAAAGCCAAAAAGTTAATGGAAGAGGGTGTCAATAAAACAACACTTGGGAGAAGATCTTTGACTTTTTCAATTGATGCTTTCGATCATGCAAGGAGTCTTCTTAAGAATCCAGACATAGGGAACTCTTTTACTTTATCTATTAAATCTCATGTTACTTAGAATCTAGAAAGATAATCATTTCTATTCGTTTTTGATAAAATAAGTGTGAAACTTTGTTTATTTTTTTGTTTATAAGAAATGTTAAACTTCTAATTA
>JAOTAZ010090054.1:0-11641 GCA_025629785.1 Erythroxylum oxycarpum | reverse complement strand
GAAGGGTATATTAGGTAGTGTGTATTTATTAGGTTACGTTCCATCCTAAACCCCCCGAATCGGAGGTTTCTTATTTTCACTGTTTAAGATGGAATGGAACGTAACATGAAACCCTCCGCGTCCGTCCCAATCCATTCCATTCCATTATGAAACTCTCAAACAAACGATGGAAGTGTGTTATGTTCCATTCCATCCCATTATTAACCCTCGAACCAAACAGGCCCTAATGTTTTTTATAGGGTTTCCTCACTTTGTTCAGTTCTAAAAATAGCCTCAAACATTAAAACTTTGAATAAATTTGCACCTAGAAACACCTCCTGGTATGATCGAGCTAGAGGCCCATTTATCTTCACCATGTATGATCGTGCCAGCCTGCATGCATCCAACATCTACTCCATTCTTCAGTTTCCTATTTCCAAACACTTACAAACACATTAAACACCTCTTGAAACGCAAAATTAAGTTTAAATTCTTGCTTTAAACCAAACAAACACTTAGAATACATAAAAACACTAACAATAAAACAATTCTAGGCCTATACACATGATAATCATCTAAAAAATACTTAAAAACGTAAAAACCTAGAAAAACATAATATAAGCTACACCTATAAACATCCTCACACTTAAACATTTGCTTATCCTTAAGAAAAAATAAAAGCATAAACAAGAAAAATACAAAAAGATATAAACACGCAATTATGCAACATGTGATAATGGTATGATGACATCAAATCTTATGAAATTAACTTAACCTCAAAACATAAATCACTCAAAATGTGCCAAAATACTATATTATTCCATTCATGTCTAGTGCGTTGATTTGAAAATACATATCAATAAAAATATTAACATCTTATTCATATACCTGTGATATTTTTAAGCATGCATTTATTATTATTGATAAATCAAAATAGCAAACTATCACTAAGTAACCTTTAATGAAAATTCTTGTTATTTGTAAAAGTTTAGTAGATTTAATTTATTGTAAGCAACATTTTTCTAAATTTTTGTTAATGATAACCTAGCCTTTCTAACGTAAAGGCAAACACCTTGTCATGAATATTCCCTGGTTGCTCAACTAGATCACTTTTTTATTTTGCTTGGTTGGAGTGTCATTCTAGCCTCCGGACATGAAGACAAACATTTTATCATGAATGCCCTAGGTATTCGGTTATATCACAACTCTTAACTAGCTACCAGCTGTATTCTTAACCTAATTTTCTTCAAAAGGGTCATCAGAATAGGAGTTTTATTTAATACATTTTAAAATTTGTTAACCTACCTCATTTCTTTTTAATCAATCATTCTCATGAAAGGGTATTAATGATGCTAAACAATTTAATTGACTATAATTATGAATGTATATAAACAAATTTCTTAAAGTGAAAGAATAGGTTTCATATCCTAATTAACATACATATCCATCCAAAGATACTTAAAACACAAAATTCATAAGTTACTATGCCTTTAAAATTTAAATGATCATGTTCAAAATAAGCCAATTCCATTCAATTCTTTTTTTTTGGAAATTGAATAAAGTCTCCATTAGTTATAGCAAAGATATCTCAACATTACAATGAGTTCAAAAAATAGTATAAATCATTAAATCAATTGGCTAGATTACATTTCAAGAATTACAAATTCCATCTGTTTCTAATTCCAATAAATAACATATGCTGAATAGATTTTGCGACAATTATGGCTCATATTTAGTTGAGAATATCTTTAACTAATTGACGCTTACTTACTTCCTCACCCCAATAGTTCCTCTTGTTTCTTTCTTTCCATATGGAGTAAATTTTTTGTTGTAAAAGATGCTTTATAACTGCTCCATCTTGCACCCTTTGCTTTGCAATACATGTAATCCGATTTAGAGTTATAAGCCATTTATAAAAAGAAAAATAATCTGCTAGAAAATGCAAAATTCTACTCCATGCTACTTTGGAGTATTTGCATTGAAAAAACAAGTGGTCCCTATGTTCTTCTACTTCTTTGCACAACACACATATTGTTTCAAATCCTATTCTTGATAGCTAGCCAGGTGACTATTGATGCTGTCGAGTTCAAAGAGTTCTTTCAAATGAGATTTAACCAAGGTAAATTCTCTATCTTAGCTTGTTGTACCTTATGGCATGATTTATTGGTGAATACTCCCTTAAGATATAGTTGCCAACTGATAGTTTCCTCCTTATTCTAGTGATTGATTTAAAGAAAGTATTCAAATAGCAAGTTGAATCCTCTAAAGTTGCCACTCCATTATCCATCATGCATTAGAGAGGATACTTTGGCATTGAAAAGAACTCTGTTTGTAAGATGGCATATTTCACTCCTTATGAAAAGAGGACTACACTCAGACTAGTTATCAGACCACACCCAAATATCCTCTCCTTTCCCAACCTATGCTTGATCCAAGGCTGCATAACATCTCTCAATTTCAACATTTGTATGAAGATCAATAAGAATTCCATTCAATTATTGCCATTGATACATTAACACAATGCACACATCACAATGCCAACCTAATAAAAATCTAACGTAATAAAAATGTAAAATTCACATATAATTGATACAAATGCTAAATTAGTACACAATTGATATAAATGTAAAATTCATATGCAATTGATATGTAATTACATGTACATCCCCATACTTAAACAACACATTATTCTCAATGTAAAAATCAAATTAATAAAAATAAAATAAAAATAAAAAATTAGAGCAAGAAGACTTATAGAGATTGAGGTGGTGATGGTCTGGCGATGGAATGCCGAGACACTCAATGCTATAAAACTCCAACAATTCATTCCCTATAAAATAAATATAAAATGAAAATATCAAAGTACTAATAAAATAAAATAAAAATAAAGTACCAATAAAATAAAATAAAATTAAAAAATCCTAAATTTTGAGTTTCCTTCCAAGTAACACTTGTTTAATGTCAATAGCTTAACGTACTCTACCTTTTACACTCAACTTATGTCGATAATGAGTGGCATCCTTTCTGGTAGTTTAGTATCCTGTAAATAAGCTACATGTTGCAAGATAATAAGAAGAATATAATTGATCAAATTAAGACAACCACGTAAGTTCAATAATGCCCTTTTCGATAACAAACTACCAATATAATAGGGAATGAAACTCCTTGAACCATCAACTAAATCCAACAATTTTCCTATAATAAGTGGAACTGCTCTTCTTCTTTCACAATCACCCTCGTCCTCTCTTCTGCTTTCGCTTATTGAATAGAGACTTCCTTATGTTCTTCAAACTCTATTTCCTCTGTCCTTTGTTCTTCTTTCTCTTCTTAAATGACAACTTCATTTGTGAATTCAACCTTTATTTCCTCACCACACTGAGGCATTAATGGACTCCAACAGCATGTTGTATCTAGCTTAATGTCTTCAGTTGAATGAAAAATCTCTTAGAAGACTCAGTGGCTAGCTTTACCATTTAACTGGTTGCACAATTGTTTTCATAATTTCACTAATTCATGCTGGTCTTTATTCAGAAACACCAATCAAACTATTGCATAATATAAACTTACCTGGCATAAGCATAACTCCCCTCACACCTCATTCACTTTATGTTTAGCAATCATAAATTGTCTTTGTACAATTGATAGTATAGTACATTACTTAGCTTTGCCTAACTATATTGCATTCTATATAAGTTAGCCTCTAAAAGCATTCACCATATCTTCTTCCAATGCCAATATAGTCAATACCTGTAGAAGTCAATTACTCAACTATTTTGTCTAGTCAATCCACTTGCTTCTTGGTAAAAAAAATTTGATTGGTGCTGCAAGGCTCAAATGAAAAGTGAAGGGGATCTTTTATTGTTAAAAGTTGCCTTTACTTAGTTGTCGGTTTGTGGCAAGAAACAAACAATATGATATTTTTTATTCACACAATAGCAAAGAAACTCTTTTAAAGATCTTGTGTTCTACCATCAGATAACATATTTTTGTTTATAAAGACTACCACTGCTTCATATTGGTTTGCCTACATAGGAAAAATGACAAAATTCAAATGGATTTGCCTACACAGGAAAAATGACAAAATTCAATCCAATTTATTATTAATACATTCCTTCTTTCTTTTAAAGTATATGAGGCCTAAGAGCTTAGGTCTACTAGGAATAGAACAATAGGTAATGCTTTAGTTTATAAAGAATTAACTGCATTGAAGGGAAAGATCTCCAGCATAACATATGCAAACAATCTTTTAATTAAACTAAATCCAAATGTAGAGGAACAAACCAATTGAAAGAGTCATCATTATGGATTTTTCACTAATAAGTTGTGTAGATCACTTTTGATAGGTAAAGTTGTCAATACTCCTTAATATGATTTGATATGGTTCTAGTAAGCATATCTTAGAGCCTCAATTATACTTTGGTTTTTAATTAAGAGGAGATTAAGAAAATTGAACAAACTAGGAAATTCCTTATGCTAATAAGTCCTTTGTGTGTTATATAACCAAGCTAATGAAATTGTGGATCATCACTACTTTGAATGTCATTTTACTTTAATTATTTTGAACATGTCAAACTAGTTTTTAGCTTGAATTAAAAAGACTTCATTGAGTGAAACTATAAGCAACATAAGGGGGAAGAAGTATAATGTGTTATTTTTGGACCTGCTCTAAGCAACACCATTTAACCATTTGTATGGAGAGAGATCATATGATTTTTGCAAATAACCATTCATAAAACAAAAGCTTATCAATACTATTGTGAAAAAATGTAATGGATCACACAAAATTCAAATGTATTCAGATCCTATTATAGAAATGTTGGCTTTCTTAGTTGGTATAATGCAACATAACTTTTCACCATCAAGAAAAGACAATATCGCAAAAGCCAAAATCACAACTTTCACTTAATAATTAGATAAAGCAATCCCATAGTCAATTGTGTAACAATAGTTATGTAGCTACTATTGCAAGATAAGAAAATTCATTGAGTGTTAAAGCAATTTTAATGGCATGTTTCAAATTTTTACTTACTATACTTGATTTGGTAATGTATTTTAATCTTTATAAAACTTAATAACTAAAAGGACTCTTTTCCTTTATCATCAAGCTTAAGATACACTGTTAATATAAATTAAAGGTTAAATTTTATCCATAACATTTGATTAGTGTTTATTCTTTACAATTTCATTATAGCCATAAGATGTTCCTTTAACTTTTCTTAAGTTGTGTATATATATCCTTTAGATTAGTTTATTAATTATTTGCTTATAGTTCTTAAGTTTTAAAAGTATAACAGTACATTCTAGTTGATAGACATATCACCAATAAAATGAAAAAGAATTATTTTTATTTGATATACTATATACAAAGGAGTATAAATATGTAAGGAAAATATTATCGAGCTAGAAATATGGTTTTGTACTTCTTTAAGAAATTAAAAGATTGTATTAAAATCCCAAAAGATGTACAACGAGGTAGTAAGGATAGCATAATGATACGAAGATACTAGGTAAGGCTCTAGGAACTTTTTGACTGAGACAAGCTACAAAACTGAGGTTAAAAGATCAAAAGTTATAGTTGCTTAGGAAATGAGAAATGGAAAGGTTTAGTAATGTGAAGTATGGTAATAGGTTAATAGGTTAGAAGATGTTCTTCAATGGTTTGTAGGTCTATTTCTTAGCTTTCCTATTCTTCTTTACTTATTCTAGAATTTAAAAAAAAATGAAATTTGAATTAAGCTATAAAGGATGAAAACTCAAAATTTCTTACAACAGATTCTCAATAAGAGTATGTTTAACCAGATAAAGTAACTAAGCTACTAAGTATAGTGACATTTACAAAAACAGAAATTAGAAACTAGCTACATCACCAGCTACTAATGTAATTAGATTCTAGTTCAATTTTGTTACAAAAGGTAGCTATATGAATTTTAATGGCATTAAGAAGTTCAGTCATTAAAAGTTCATAGCTTTTTTCTGTGTCATGGAAAATACATCTGTCCCTTTCATCCTATATGTGTAGGATCAAATTAGATAAGCTTGGGTAATAACACCATCTATACTTCTTAATATGTTACAGATTCACACTCCATGTTATGATATGTAGCCACACAACTGGTGGGTCATTGATTGCACATTTATAAAGTATTGTTTTATAAGCTCCAAATGTGAATTCACATTGGAAAAATATGTGTGAAGAGCTCTCCAATTGGATTTTACAAAAACTGAACCAGTTTTTGAAGTAGCTAAACCTATTTATTCCATTAACTGTTGGTAGATTTTCCTTTATTGCTCTCCATAAGGTTGTTACAACTCTAGGAAGGTTGTATTTGCACCATATTATTTTTTATTAAGAGACATTCTTAAAATTCAACTGAAAAAGCTTCTAGCATGATGTTTTGTTGAATTTCCCATTAACACTAGGATACCAATTCTTATTTTCAATATTGTCTTTTAACTCCACATTATTGAACTATATCTGTAAATTATTATCATTTATTCTCAAAATTATCTCATTTTTCACCAACATTATGTTTGATACATTCTGATTGTCTGGAATGAAGTTTCTTAATATATTCAACTCAGCCTCGTGAATAAGAGGACCATCTAATAACCATCTGTCATGCCAAAATAGTGTTTCATCCCATTTCCTCCTACTTTCTTGATGTGGATTTTGATGAAGCTTCTTCATTTGAGTATTTCCTTTAAAGTAGCAAATGTATTTCTTGATGATAGATCAATTTCCCAAATGCTATTATCTTTGATGTAGAATGTATGTACCCACTTACACCACAAATACTTCTAATCATTAATCAATCTCTATAATCTCTTGATCATCATGCAATTATTTAAGAGTTTTAAAAGAACAATGTTCAAACCTCCATATTTCTTAGAGCTGTAAACTTCATACTAACTAACATTAACTTTATAACCTTCTTCATTAGAACCAAAAAAGAGAAATTTTTTAATAATTTTATTAATGGTTTTGTTTATAACACTAGGAATAGGAAGATATGTTGCCCAATGAATATTGATTAAAGACAGTACGACAGTAATCGGTTGAGCTCTCCTAGCTAGAGTTAAAGATTTCATTCTCTAACCTTTGATTTTAGCATATATTTCATTCACCAAAGGTTTAAAACTTCCACAACATAATTTTAAAGAAGTTATTGGAATTCTAAGGTAGGTGAGAGGCAAAGGCATTTTTTTTAAATTGTGACATGTCCAACCATTGTTCTCTAATCCTTAGCACTTCTATATCCTCATCCTTATCTAAGATCACAAAATCAACTAAGAAAATGAATTTATCAACTTTAACAAGTACATCCTCAACAATACCCAATGCTCCTTAACTGATCTATCTACTAATTGAATGCTTATTCTAATGGACTTTGGTTACTATAATCCCAATTTCTTAAATAATCTATAAGGAATCAATTTAATACTAACCCCTAAATCATCTAAAGCTTTTTCTACTAACAAACTACCAATTAAACAAGGTATAATAAAACTACTTAAATTTTTAAGCTTCTTAGGCAACTTGTTTTATGAAATAACTAAGCACTCCTCACTCAATGTTACTGTAGCTAGCTCTTCTAACTTCCTCTTGTTAGATGGTAATGACTTTAAGAACTTAACATACTACAAAAGGTAAGTTAATATAGATTAGTTTGAAAAGTTCAATTAATTTACCAACTATTCATCTATGCGATCTTTATTCAATTTAGTAGGATATAGGATGTGATCAGTTAGAAGTCCTTGCTTTTTGGAGGATGCTCTTCATCTTTAGCTTTCTCTTAACTCCCTTTGTTAATATCCTCCTCACTCTGGGTCTAGTTTTTAACTTGCAATTCCTTTTCGCTCCTAAAGTTGACTGCCTTCACATGTTCTTTAGGATTTGTTTTAGTGTTATTAAGGAAATTCCCTTGTTGTCTTTCGTAAAATAGTTTTACAAGATGACCAATTAGTTCCCCAAGTTATGGATAGAAACCTTTTGATTTCTTAATGAAAATTTACTAGTTTAAAATCTCGCATCAAAATTTTAGAGAAATTTATTCATGAGGTCTTCCATGTTTGGCTTCTTTTTCTAAGGTGGGTGTTACTAAAATCATGGTGAAGAGTTATTGCTTAACTGTCTTTGATTCCTCCACAAGAAATTTAGTTGATTCCTACATCCTTGATAATATGTATTGCTATAAGGATTATTTTAGGTCTAGAAGCATTTCCTATATAGTCCACATGGTTAGGCTTTGCCATAGCCTTTATTTGTTAATATTCTCAACTTGCATGCTCTAGCTTGTACAAGTCACAATGCATCTCTTAAACTTGCTAAGGATTTATTATTAATCCATCAATATTTTTGTTCAAAGCTTCAAAATAGCCTACCAAAGTTGTAACTATATCCTAAGTTGCTTCTGGTGTTTTATTATTCAAAGTACCCCCAGTTGCTGCATTAATCATCTACTTAGTTATTTGATTGAGTCCATTATAAAAAGTATGAACTTGTAAACATAGCGATAAACCATGATGTGGGAACTTCTTTAGCAACTCCTTGTATCTCGCCCATGCGTGATATAATGTCTATTAATTAATTTAAGCATAGGAAGAGATGTCATTCCTCAACTTAGCAATTTTAGCTATAGAGAATACTATAGAAGGAATTTCTCTTTCATCTCGTTCCATGTGGTGATAGATCCCCTAGGTAGAGAATTAAAAAATTACTTAGTGTAGTTCCTCAAGGAAAATAGAAATAATCTTAATCTAATTGCATCATCAGTGACACCACTGATCTTGAAGGTGACATTAATCACCAAAAAATCACACATTTGGATTCTCGTCTTATATCCCAACAAACTTGACAAGTTGTTGCACCATCTGAATAATGTTCAGTTTAATCTTCAAGTTTTTTGCAATGATAGTTAGCCTCATAAGGCTAGACTCCATCCCATTTAAGTCTGACTTAGTATAATCAAACGTTATCCTTAGTTGGTATGCCATAATTTTCCAATCTTTAGTCTCAATCTGGCATTCCAACTCCTCTATCTATTAATTTGGCTCTACCTCTTTCAATTAGGTGCCTTAAAAAATTTCTAAAAGTTGTCCTCTCAATTTATAAAACTTCATCAACCAGAATAGATGGACTTCCTTGAGTTATAAAATAACCCAAAGACCTACAAAAGCAACAAACACAGGAATTAACATAATAAATTAACTAATTATAAACAATAAATTAAAAGAACTAAAAATATAAGTAATACTTTGATTAATAAAAAAAAGTTTTCCTAATATTATAGTCTCTGATAACGATTCTAGAAACTTAATACATAGAATCCTAACTTATAGATCTACAAAGGCAAGTGCATGTATCGAATTATAATATAGTAACAGTGAGTATCGACTGTCAAATTCCATAAGAACTATTAGTAATTGCCTCTTTCCTATTATCAAACTAATAGAATAAAGTGATGTTTTAATTAAAATGATAAAACTAAACTAAAGTTCAACAAAAGTAATAACCAAGAATACAAATCATACAAAGATTAACCAAATCAAATATGTAGCACCTTGGTAATAAATCACCCTAAGATTTCATAAATTATTAAACCTTTATCATGTAATTCAATTAAAGATCATTGGCTTGTGAAATTTCTTATTTCATGTAATATTTTTCTCAAAATAATCAACGTCTAAACTTAAGTTGATTAACAGAAATCTCTTTCTAATTAAAACCTCTCATATTATTTTAATCGATTTGTGAATTTCACTAATAGGTTTATCCTTAATCGAAAAGATTTATATAGTCCTATCTCTAGGATTATATGCAACTTCCTTCAATTATGCTAGATCTATTCATACAATGGATTTCTCATTCTTAATTGCATGAAATTATACACAAATCAATATATCAAAAATACCAATTCAAGAAAAATTTGAAACTCATAATTGAATCCAATGAATCAAAAATCAAATAACATTAAATTCAAATCACAAAATCCGTCTTAAGATTCATCCCACCTAAGTAAACAAATTTTGTTCATAAAAACAAAAAACATAGCCAGGAATTTAAAGGAAGAACTAAAACAAGAGAATTCATGATAACCCTTTTCTCTAATAAAATCCATTGAAATTTTGATGAAAATATGTTCTCTATTCAGATGTCAATGTCAATCTTTCCATTTCTGTTGCTTTAAGGTTCAAAAATGTTCAGAAACTCAAACTCCCTTCAATTGAGCTTCATATCTGCCTATTATACTTCAAAAATTAAGATTATACACTAGACATGGTGACAGGACATGAGTGTGTCTAACACCAACATGGCTTTGTTCAATGCCAACAATGGGATGTCTAAACTCAACATGGGCAAAACATTTTCATTCAATTTGTACATAGTTACAAGAACTTACATGTTCACTAACACGACCGTATCCAACACCTACACAGGTGTGATTAACAATTTATTGTCGTGTCTTTCAAAAGCAACTTCAGTTTTTCAATTTTCTACCTCACCTAATTTTTGCTTCTTATTTTATATAATTATCTTTATCAAAATTATCAACGCCTAATCTTAAACTAATTAACTAAAATCTCTTTCTAATTAAAACAACTCATATTGCTTTAATCCATTTGTGAATTTTACTATTAGGTTTAACCTTAATATGAAATATTTATATGGTCCTATCTTTAAGATTATATACAACTTCCTTCAATTATTCTAGATCTATTCACACAATGGATTTCTCATTCTTAATTGCATGAAATCATACACAAATCAATATATCAAAAAATCAATTCAAGAAATAATCAAAACAAATAATTGAATCCAGTGAATCCAAAATCAAATGGCATTAAAGTCAAATCGCAAACTATTTTACGGTTCATCCAACATAGGTAAACAAATTTAGTTCATAAAAATACAAAACATAACCAAGAATTGAAAGGGAGAACTAAAAACAAGAGAATTCATGATAAACCCCCCTTTTCTCTAATAAAATCCATTGAAATTTTGATAAAAATATGTTCTCTCTTCATTCAATGTCAATCTTTGCGTTTCTATTGCTCCAAGGTTCAAAAATGTTCAAAAACTCAAACTCCATTCAATTTCCCTTCATATCTGCCTATTGTACTTCAAAAATTAGGATTATGCAAAGGACAAGGTCACCAGACACAAGAGTGTTTATCATCAACATGGCTTTGGTCAACATGACACTAGCGTGTCTAAACTCAAAATGGACAAAGCATTGTCATTCAATCTTTACATAGATACAAGGACTTACATGGTCACTAATACAATAAGACCTACAAACACAATAAGAATGAACCAAATATTAAAAACAATAAAAGTCTTAAATAAGCAAGCAAAATTTAGTAAATATGGGACTAAAATATAGTCTATTAAGTATTTATGATAATCGTTGAAATCATTGGTCTTTGCACACTCCTGCGGAGATTACCAATATAGGAAGGATTTGCGTATTGCTTCAAAGTGAATTAAGTGGCTCCTCACTCCAATGCCCAACTGCCCTAAATTGTTTGTTCTGAATTTTAGCACAACATAGGTTCTCACTTCGTGATTACTTAGTGACACTCATCTGGCAGCAAAAACTTGTACTTATGATATACTCCATTCGTATTCTTGTAAGCAGCGGCGGATTCAAAAATTATTTTG
>JAOTAZ010089980.1:0-11652 GCA_025629785.1 Erythroxylum oxycarpum | reverse complement strand
TTTAAAAATTAGTTTCTACTAAGGAATGAGTTTCATTCCTCTATTAAATGGGGGGTATGGAGGATTCCCCCAAAGTGAGATATCAAACCATTACCCTTATAATTATAATCAACAATGAATCACTCACTTTTCATTTCTTACCCATTAACCCCTTCCCAAATTCAACAAGTAAGTAACTTTTCCCCCGAGATATGGTTATCAAAAAAAAACAAAAGATAGACGGCGTAGAATGGAAATGACTCGCGGGCAACTGAAAACGGCAAAAACGGTCAGTAAAAGGCTCACAAAGGGCAGCATAAGCCGGTATGAGTGCATTACTGCATTTGATTTGCCACCTTTTTTTTTTTCAGCTTAAAAAATAAAAAAGAAAGCTCGGTCAATACATGTATCATAATATATATATATCACAGCCAAAAGCTCCCAACTTTGACCAGACGCACCTGACAAGAAGACGGGGTCCTGCCTGGTTTCTAGGCTCAAAGCTTGCTTAAATAAACATGTGAAGGAGCAAACTTTGTCCATGAATGAGCTACGCCAAATTTCTCTTCTGTTAAATGTTTTGAGTTCCTTTACTCCATCTCTTGCTTGATCCCCAAACAGAGAATTCGAAAGAGGTAGTGTTTTCTTAGCTTCAAGAATATTTAGATCCCCCTTCTTGTAAGTCTCTACTTTGCCCATTTTTTTTTCTTATCATCCCTTTTCTTGCGTTGATGCTTATTCCCTTTTTTGTCCTCGTATTGGTAAAGCTCTCATCTTTTCTTTTTTTCTGACTTGATCTTTCCTTCATTCTCCTTTTCTTGTTCTCTTTGTTTCGTTTCTGGGTACACTCTCTTTCTTATTCGTGCAACTTTTGGACGTCTTTCTTAACTAGATCTTGTCCATTTCTCGTTATTGTTTTGCTCTCTGTGTGATTTGGTAGCCTTTTTTGTTTCCTTTTCCCTTATTTGGTCTTCACAATGTTGCTCCTGCCCTTTTTTGTTTTCTCCAACTCTTTTTTATCCTTTTAGATCTTGTTCTTTAGGACGCTGTAGCCCTTTTTAGTTAACTTCAAACAATTGATTTTCCAAATTCGATTCTTCAATTTTTAAGGTGTTTGTTTCGTGCGTTTCTTTCTTCTGGAAACCAAATTCCTTGTGCCGCATTTTCTTACATTCTTTTCTGTCCAGTTATACGTTTTTTTTATTTGGGTTGGTTCTAAGAATGAGGAATTATTGTTTTCAGGCCCTTGAGTGAAGAAAAGCGAGAACAACAACTCCTTGTTCTGGAAACCGGATCACTGAACGTTAAAACGAACAGTGGAAATTGATTTTTCACAGGCTGCTTGGAGAAATTGGTGATGGGTGATCATTTTGTGTTGTTGGTGGATCGCTTGATAACTGAATCCACGTTGGAAGCTGCTATTGAAAGCACAAACCGGGCAATGCAAGCCCCAATTTCGAAAATTGAGGACATCCAAACTGACAAGTGTTCCCAGAAAGTTGATTTTGGAGACATATCAACTCCAAGGAAATTGGTGGAGTGCAGGATTTGCCAGGATGAGGATGAAGATTCAAATATGGAAATACCCTGCGCATGTCGCGGCAGCTTGAAGGTTCGTTTCATTAGCCTGCTGCTCATTGCATAGTTAAAATCCCGAAGATGTTAGCTCTTCTTTTTTATTTAGCCACACGTAAACATATTTTATAGTTTGAATTGTGAAGCAGTTTTGGTCCAAATCTTTTTCCTTTGAATTTAGTTGCATGTTTGGGATGCCAAACTTGAATATTCTTATGGAGTTTTTGACTTCAAAAATTATGCAGTCATCTAGATTTGAGTTAAGTCGTCGCCTTTGACTTTTTAGGCTTCCTACGGTCTAGTTTAGGTCTGCCACCTCTTTCTTGGTAAGTATGAAAATGACAGGATTATGAGTGTCGTCTAGAAGTCCCCATCCCAAGGAAACAACTTTTTCCGTTATGCAACCAGAACAATTTGATTTTTATCACAGCAAACTTTAATCATAGTAGTAATGCCTATGTATGGATTTTCTTCTACATAGGTGACTTTTTCCTGAAATAAAGAGCTCAATCAGAAGTTTGTGAATAATGTTTAAGATCCAGTGACATTTTGTAGCAACTGGAGGTTTTGGAGATTCGATGCATCATGAGAAATGGAGCTTTTCACATGTCCAACAAAAGCTTGGTGGTTTCATCTTAATCTCAAATAATTGTTGAGCAATTGGTTGCATGGCTTTAGAAACCCTACAATAGCATAACTGGCAATGAAGCATTATCTCAGTTGTTGAGAAAGAAATGCCTTTCCTGTTTCAGTTACCTGAATCCACTCCACAATCCTTTGAAACTTGGAATATTTGTTTTGTTTTGAGCCCAGAAACTATTAATGTAGTTATTCCATCATATTACTGTTGTTGCCTTTCCTTAACTGTAGAATGTTCACTGTTTAAAACAGTGAGATATGCCACTTTAAAACAGTCTGTTTTCCGTTGTGTATTCTGAGACATAAAATGTAATCATTGCATTGGATGATCAATCTGATTCTCCGTGCTTGCAGTACGCTCACCGCAGATGTGTACAGAGGTGGTGTAATGAGAAGGGCAACATTACATGTGAGATATGCCACCAGGTGGGTTCATTCACATAGATATAAGTTTTTCCCAAGTGTCTATGCTTCTTGTGGTAGGCTTTCTTTACATTTATTATATTTTCTATTTATCCTGTGATGTCAAATTACCTTTTTGATGTTATGAAATTCAGCAATTCAAGCCTGGTTATACAGCACCTCCGCCCCTGTTCCAGCTTGGTCGTATTCCTTTGAACTTCAGGTAACTAGAGGATGTACTTGGTTTTTTGTCTTCACGGTCACCAATCACCAGGGACTCAAAACTTCACTTTTACGTCATTTTTGTATCAGGGGAAACTGGGAAGCATCTAGAACGGATTTACATGGTCCGCGATTCATAGCAGTGGTTTCAACTGACGGCAACTTCCTAAATACTGACTATGATGATGAAGATTCAACTTCAAGTACAAGAAATGGAATCTTATGCCGGTCGGTTGCTGTACTGGTAAATATCTTCCTCTCTGCAAACTTTGATGGTTCTCATCTTTTATCAACTTATTTTGCACAAATTTATTAACAGCTAAATATTGTTGAACCAAAGATTGAAAGTGCTGTGTGCTAGACACTAATTAACTCTGATTATTTTGCTTTATGATCATAAGGTTAAGGTTCATTCACGATGTGTAATTTTCTGCAGCTAATGGTTCTTTTGATCTTAAGGCATACGCTCCCACTCATCCTTACTGGAAGCAGTGATATCTCTTTCCCATTATTTATGGTAGGAGTGTGAAATATTATACATTCAAGAAAAAGAAATCAACAAATAATTTTCTGCAATGTTACTTACACTTTCTTTACTTTGACAGTCGATACTTCTGAGGACTGCTGGAGTTATTCTTCCAATCTATGTCATTGTAAGAGCAGTAAGTGCACTACAGCGACGCCGCCTCCAAGTTAGTTTAGCTACCATATTCCCTTCAATTGTGAAGATATGAAGTATCATTAATCACCACTTAATGCTTATTTGAGTTTTAAACATGCTTGTATTTGTTTCTTCATTGATCAAACAGGGTTCTCCAAGTTCATCGTTCACTCCATCTGATGAAGAAACTGAGCGATCCGTTCTGCAAACTGACACTCATGTGGTTAGTTTTCAATAATCTGTCTGCGAAGGAAAGGTAATTTGGGATCAGCAGCAGCTGCCAACCTTAATATTGTGAAAGAAGATTCCAAGTTCATTTTCTGAAGCGCAACTGGAGGTGTTTGAGAGTAGTTCTCTTCTGTATGATGCCAGAAGCGGCAGAACACCAATTATTACTGGGTATTAAATTGTGAATTCTATTGTGGCCTATCTCTTAAGACGTTGTACAGTTAGGTAACTACTACTCTGTATATACAAACAATTTACTTATTGAAAAAAGAAATATACAAGGTAGAGAAAATAACAGCGAAGTTAAACTGGTGTATTGGCAACCGATTCTTTGGGTGCGGCCGCATTTAAATATGAAGTTAATCTAAATGCCTACTGACTGTGGAACTCAGATGAGAAAAAAAAATCATTGTCCTGATTTTTTTTCTTGTTAAGGGAGGACGAGGAAGATAAACACCTACTCAATACTATTAATCACTCGGCATTTTTTGCGCCTTTCAAATGAACTTGCTCAGATGGACAGTTCACTGGATCAGAGAAGAAGCCTGCACTGCCAAAGGCATCAAAGCTAGATGGAATCTAGGAGGTTGGCTCGACAGGGACTAGTAACTCACATCATTCCCAATTCCCAACCGCTATGCTTGCTTGCCCTCAAATTTAGCTTTCTCAAAGGACTGGATGATCAGCAATCCCTATCCAGCCTTAAAATGTAGCTAAGAATAGTTAAGATAACCTGACTTAACTATTGTCAGAGTCCGTGGATGTGTAGGAGTCACAAAGGATGAGGCTCGACTCTATAATACAGCAACCATATGCTTAAAATGTGTTTTCACATATTTAAGACGACTCGTAATTGAAATACAAGTAACAAATGAGCAGCTTTATCTTCCAAACGTAAGATTAAGATATGGATCTGTACAGTCCAAATTAAAACATTCTTGAGGAAAATTTTAGGGTAAGGTTACAAAGGAGGACCTCAAAGCAGGTCTCGTGCAATCTAGCAAGGTTGTGATCTGAATTCCTATCCTGACAGTATCACTCTCACCCGACTGGGCACCTTAAATAGCTGTGTATACTTTTGTCCGTTAACTATCTAGTTCCGGCTTCCTCCTTGGCCTGAAATATTGGGGAAGGAAAACAAATAAGAAAATTCTCATTTTCTAGCAATCAAATTCCACTCTCCCTCTTTTCTTTTCTTTTTTTCCAGGTTATACTTTTTCATTAGTTTCTATTAGAAAAAATATATTTTTGGACACGCTCACTACACTCCAAAATATCATATGTTCTTTAAAGAGTGTGGGTGGTAATACTTCCGACTCTTCTGCTGTGAACGCCAGTAGCAAGCAAGCGCTCCAAATGCACAGCTTGCAAAAGCAATCGCCAAGGCAGCCCCAACAGGCACAACAACTGCATTAGTTGAGGCTACTAACTCCTCAAGAGCTCCATCAGTCACTTCTTTCTCAACACTCCCTTTGTCTTTGTACAGAGATGTCAGGGTTTTTCCATAATAATTTGTCAAGAACTTGTATACCTCATCCTCATCCCAATCAATCTGACTCAATCCACTTCCTCTTCGACTACGAGACCGATAACAAGTTGAGCATAGCTGTTTTGGAGGCCATATGATCTTTGGGAACTTGGGATCACCAGTTCCCAGAGACGATTCTTCCTTCATTAACCTCTCGTTGACTTTATTGTGAGTGTTCCATAACCAAAGTGCAAACTCCCGAGATGAGTTTAAAGGATGACTAACACTGCAAAATTAGTTGAACCCATAATTAGTAAGGAGCAACAACAGCTAATAGCTCCATATTCTGAGTTTCCTTACCTTGAACACATGTGGTAAAAATGTTGGCGACATTCCTCACAAATAAAGAAGTTGTGAATAAATTCACATATAGATGTAAATACAAATTGGCTCTCTCCATCCTCAATCTGTACTGAAAGTGAATGGAATAGAACCCATAAACCACAGCTGCAAACGAAAAAACAGATGAACCACTGAAGTTAAGTTGTTAAATACAACTTTAGATTATCTTATAGTTGCTTGTGCATCAGATTAACAAGGACACTAAATTTTCTGAGTGTTATATTCTCTACTAAATTTACCTACCTAAAGCCCCTGGTATCATTCCTGCTTCCACGACAAAACATCTGAAAAGGATCACCATAAGCAACTTAGAATATATATAGATAGCAGGTATCTAATGTGCAACAACAACAACAGCAGGAAGCAAGAGTTAAGTTCACCAATAGGAAAAACTGATGCTAGCTTAGATAACCACACTAAGGCATAAATGAATGACATGCTCAGTGAATATCAATCACCTGTTTCTTGAAATCGTTAGTATAACAGGAAATACATGGATCATATTATTATTGATGCTTCATCATCATATAGAACTTCAAATTGCATGGACCGTGGTATGATAAGGCAATGAAAAGATTTATCAACGCAATAAGCTCAAAGTTTATTAATTATAAACATACAGAAAAATTGTTAACTTACAAGCAATATATCCAATAATTGAATCAAAGTTCAGAAAATGCTAAGCATCATTCCAAAACTTGAAGAAATCTGATGGGGGCATTTACAGACTGCAGAAAGAATCAAGAGCCAACACCCCAGTAAATTATGATTCAATAGAAGTGATGACTTTGAATGATGATACAGCCATTAGAAAATAACAAGTGAATAGTTTAAGGTGTTTCATAAAAGAAAAACACAAAAGCATGCACTCCTGACCTATATCATGGTTACTACGCTAATGTAATAGTGCTTCAATCAGTTACACAGAAATTCAAACATGTCTGATGGATGTAGATTGCACAAGCAGATTTGCAGACAAAGATCAAAACTGCATTAAGCACATAATTGCCAGCTCTGAAGGAAAAGTTGGGGAAGCATTTAAATTGCATCATTTTAGGTCAGGCCCTTCATTGCAAGGGAAAATAAGTTTCTACCTACCCAATATCCTCGAGGAACTTCTTTTCCACAAATTGGGTAATTCATCAGGACGCCTTTGCTATTACCAGCACGTTCCTCTTTACTAGTACGCAATATATCTGGTGGGCATAACTCCCCAAAATTTACAAGAACTTCTGCACTGCCCTTCCGGCACCTAACACACGATAATAATCTAAAGTGAACAAATGAAGGAATCACCACATCTACAAAGAAATCTGTTCCATAAAGACCTTTACCTCTTGGAAGGATGATGAGCAACTAAAAGCTGCAGAAATTTGATAAGTGATGCCCGAGTTTCTGATTTTACCATCTGCATAGAAACAATATCAATTATAGGTGAGGTAAATCAGACAAACGAACATGATCAAATAAAGTCTGTATATCAATTATAGGTGAAGTAGATCAGACAACAGGAACATGAAGAAACATGATCGAATAAAGTCCATACCTTGAGTTGAAATATAATCTCAAAGGCTGTGGATGTCGCCTCCTCAACATCATAGACAGCACGTGCAATCTTTAACCAACCATGTATAGTAGAAATTTAGCATTTGTTATGTATACAAAATGACTTTTTTAAGTAACCAAAATGAGGCAAACAACCTGTCCAGGGTCTGATATATTCGAAGAGAGATTCTCATTTTCAAATTTCTCATCGTCCAAACCATATGAACTGCATGAAATTAGAAAGAAAGGTAGAATTCAACTACTGAAGAAACTGAAGAAAGCATAACAAGGAGTGAAGCCACAGACATTACTGTGGAAATAAGTTCATCTTCATATATAGCTTCCTCAATGAAAACTGGAACAAACATTATAAATATAAATTTATCAAATTTGTAAAGTTTCCCATAGCAGAGGGAAATATGAAACAGATCAACTCATTTGTTTCATCCCCACATATCTTCCACCCAAATAATCCTTGATGCATTTCTCAGATCAAAGATAGAATAAGGTCATTTTTAAGTTAACCATCAACATAGGAGCAGACTGAATCTTAAGAAACTATTCTTGATAACAATTTATCATGTTAAATACAAAGCAAAAAACAATTCAAACAGTCATGATTTAATCAACTGTTGCTTGTTCTGAACACTGCATACCTGCCTAATTGCTTATTAATCCAATTAAGCAACCGTTCAGCAGTCCGTCCGTCATCAATTACAGAAAATTCACTTTTCTCTTCCTTAGGTTCCCAACCACCAGACACGAATTTAGACGATGGGCCCCAAAAAAGCATAGGATAATGACTTACAGAAAATTTATCACAGAGTTTACTATTTGCCTGTGCTGCCAAACAAGTCGAAAGGGGACAAGTCATCACAAAATGATTTTAACATTAAGGAAGATATGAAAAATAACAGATTCAGCAGTTCTAGCAGTAGAATTCCAAAAGATCAAGGCAGAAACCAAAGATATGCCGCACTAGCAATAACAACAATAATTATGGTCTCCCCATCTTCCAATACTGATAAAAGCAAAGGCTCTTATCAAATTATGAAACTTCAATCAAAAATCTATCACAACCTCCACATGTGACTTTCACGTTGGAAGGAACCAAGATTTGCATTCAAGAACCTCACAGTTAGAATTGTGCTGGTAATAACTAATCACTAAGAAGATGAAAGGTTCTATTTGGTAATTCAAGTAATGTTTTGCATGTCCTTGATGGAAATAATCCTAAAATACATATAAATAAGTTTTTGATAGTTTTGTGAAAATAATGTTCCGCCTCAAGTATCAGCAAAACATGCAAACTTATTATTTAATACTCCACCAAACAACTCATAACCAACTTTATTTCACGGATCCAAAGGCACAGCCTCAAATCACAATTATGGTGAAAGATACTGAGTTTTAATAAGCAGCGTTCCATCCAAGAAACACAGGCCACCTACAACTAGAATAACTTTAAGCCACGAGACCAGAAAAGTTTGATCAACATGGTCCTTGTTGGTAATACTATAAAATCTCGAGAAAAGAACATTGGAAATGAGGTAAATCTCCTCTAAATGAGTATAATGTAGCATTGAAGTGTTTTTTCTTTTAATTTCAGAGAGCAACATGTTAGGCATGTGACCCACCACAAGACCTATGAAAATAAAAAAGGAAAAATCGTTCAAAAGTGGGTTCAGTATACAGAAAGTAAGGTTATTCTCAAAACATTCCTACTGGAAATTTAAAAGACTAAGGCCATGGCAACTGCATCATGCTTGATAAAGAAACAATTGTGAAAGAAACTTGAGGAAGAAAGATACTAATCCAGAAACAATGTGAGTAACTTTCTCACTGATGTGCTGATGAAACTCAATGTGATTTATAAGTGAAATGTAGGCATGATGATGGTTGGCATTAACAACAAAAAACTGTAATCAATATCTCATGCTTGATTTCCTTGACAAATACTGCCTTAAAAAATAAACATATATTGCTGTTACTTTTTCTGATTTTGGATCTCATAACAGTATAAATCTGTTAAGCAAATGGGAAAAAGACACCACGGTTGACAACTAAACACACTACTTCTGCAAAGTAGTAAATCTCACTGTGCAGGAACACAAATACAAACCCTCAAAATAATTGAGCAATCAGAGCATGCATTAAAGAAATGGAGATAAAATAGGCATTAAACCTTCAATGCGCAGTCCACCCTTGTCATCAATACAATACCAGGATGCACAGCATCAGGTCCATTGAAAAGCCTTGCAACTTTTTCATAATGCGGCTGCATATTTGAAGTTCAATTTAAAAAAATAGTAAGAAAATTCATAACCAAATTAAGAAAGAAATCATTCCTCAGAATACCTTGTAATTTCTGCAAGCAGGACACCTGAAAAACAGAAGTTCAAAGAGAAAAATAACATCAAATGGCTTATTTTGACATAAGAGATGCTACACACATAAAATTAAACAAAGGAAAATTTTTTAAATAGGCTAATCCAAAATCAGATGATAAATATAGCCTATAACACAGGAATTTCAATATCTCATAATTTTATGTTACATTTTGTGCCTACTATTACCAATGTTTCAAATTTTGATTTTACAGCAGAGGAGACACGAGTAAAGATCTTTTCACATGAAGAAATAATTAATACCAATAATCAGAGCAAATTTTGTTGATAAGAAGTATATTATACATGAAGTGTCAATGCTGTCTTCTAAGATAAAAAGGAAGAGCAATAAGCATGTACAAACTGCTGATGGGCACAGGTTTATAGATCATGCTTAGAAGGACATAACAGAACTCAACCAAAAGAGAGCCAGAATAAGTGGTATTGACATCCCGTGACACTAGTACACAACTAACAGTCAGGTTGAAAGGTTATAAAAGTGATCATAACCAACTCGGAGAACAGATCTTGCTATCCAAAATTCTCACATTCAGGTTAACTGTCCAATATCACGATAAGAGGCAAGAAGGTTTTATCACTTGAAAAGAATGCAGCATTCAACGTTGCCAATTGTCTCTAAGTTTCCTATTGGCATTAACTGGTTAACTTCTTCAGGAGGATAATCACCCTATTCAGTCCTCTAGAGACCAACAGGTCGTCCAAAAGGTGGAACATCATCATCCCTTCAACTGATGCATAGCCTAAAGAGAATAAAAGAAGAATCTTCTTATTCAAAAAGATTACTTTTGTCCAAACAAGGGCTACAAAATTAAGCCGCAGAATTCCAACATTCCCCCAACAAAAAACAATCATCAGAGCCACGTACACGCGCCTGTTTAACCAGGCAATGTATCAAACAAGTCTTATCTCATTAATCCAATCCATTCAACCACCATTTCCACTCACCTCAAATTCAGTCCAAAAATATAAGCTGAGTGCATAAACGTTCAAAATACATTATTAGAAACAGACTAAAAACAATAGATTTGAGGATCAAGCGTATAAGAGAACTAACCAGTGGGCGAAGAATTCGACAACAGCAAAAGAAGCCGGCGTGTCCCTAAGAACTGTATCAAAATTCGTGACATTTAACTCAACGGCGAAGTCCGGCGGCGGCTTGTTCTCGTCCCCGATCGCTCGGAGGATGGAGCGAGATCCTGACGCAGCTTTAGAGGAAGGAAGTAAAAGGGTGCACATTAGCAGAATCATACATATCTGAGACATAGACATCTGACTTCGGACACAACTAACACAGAGCGAGAGACGAAGAGATTAGAAATGGGTTTTCGTTTTAAGGTTATGTTATAGGTGATAAATACTATAGGCTTTAAACATCAACGGTGCAGATCAGATCCGATCAGGTTTTATTTCATATTAATATTTTATTTGCTCAGGGAGTGGTTAAGGTAAATGTGCGCTGAAGTTTGCTGTTAACTCTCCTTAATTTATAGTGGATCAAACGATAATGTGTTAATTTGGAGTTTTTCTCGATTGACCCAATTAGTAGAGTACATACTAAAATTTGCAATCTTTGTATCAATGAATAGATTTTATATCTTGATAAATAAAATTATGGGTTTTATATCTTGATAAATTTTGTTATTTTACAAAACAAAATTAACTAATTCTATATAAATCATGTACTTATATTTCTTTAATAGTAAGGTGGTATGACATAATTTAAATATATTTTTTTTTGTTTCTTTACAAGCCTATTGGATTAGGCCAGTAATTTGAATACCGTATCATACTGGTCATTACTAGTCGTATAAGCTAAAAATTGGTACTAAACAAAATAGTATCATATCGAACTTTGGTACCAATTAGTACCGGCTTTTTTAGCTAGTACCTACCAGACTAGTAACAAAAATACTAGTCAAATATCAATCATAATTTTATATTTTAAAAAAATTTATAACTAAATTGAAAAACTTTAAATATCTCCTATATAATTTCTATACATAAAAAGAAATATGATAAAATTCTCTATGGTTTTTTTAATAGTAAATGTAGCGCCCCCTCACCGTAGGGTACACATCGGGAAACCCGAAGGTCACTCCGACGAATATCCCACGATAAAGGTG
>JAOTAZ010089945.1:0-11654 GCA_025629785.1 Erythroxylum oxycarpum | reverse complement strand
TCTCCGACCTCTGCGTGGATACCGTTAGAGACGGGCTACGTTGGTCGTTATGGTTTGACCTAGTTATATAGACACAACGATCCTGGGTTTCGGGAAGGTCCCGGGATAAAAATTTTTGTTTTCCGCACCGTGTTCATGTGATGGGCACACCGGGATTTTCCTACATGGACAAAGGCCTTGCAATGAAAGACTCGCAAATGATCATAGGAAACATCCTTTCCTAACCAGATCTTTTCTGGAACTTCATACTGGAGAGCAACACATGGTGAATGATTTAATGCATACATAGCTGCAAGTAAAGCTTTACCCCAAAATGTCTTAGGCAACTTTGAATGTGAAAGTAGACATCTGACTCTTTCCATCAAAGTCCTGTTCATCCTCTTAGCTACGTCATTCAATTACGGTGTTTTTGGTGGTGTCATTTGATGTCGAATACCTTGCTCTTTACAGTAAGCATCAAATAATCCAATGTACTCTCCGCCATTATCTGTCCGAATGCACTTCAGCTTCTTCCCAGTTTATCTCTCAACTGAGGCGAGAAATTATTTGAACATATCTAGCAATTGATCTTTAGTCTTTAGAGTATAGGCCCATATTTTCCTGGAATGATCATCAATAAAACTCACAAAATACTGTGCGTTACCAAATGACTTTGGCAATGGTCCACACAAATCTGAGTGAATCAGATATAGAACATTCTTCATTCTGGATGAAGGAGAACTCTGGAAAGAAACCCTGTTTTGTTTCTCTGCTAGACAATCTGTACATTTCTTCTGAGGTATCTAGTTTAGAACATCTCATTTGTCAACAACATTTGACAGATTTCCATTTTCCATCTTAACAACGCCATAATTCCTAGATGTGTAAGATGAGAAAAATTATCTGTGAGATGTAACATGAATAGTAGCTCCACTGTCAACTATCCAACTTGTTTCTTGCGACACCAAGCTGACTATCTTTGTATCAATAATAAGATTGAATACATCAACATTGTTACTTTGTTCATCATCACTGCTTTCTTCTTTCTTCACATCTTTGCCTTGTTCCTTCTTCAACTTTCGACAAAATTTCATGGTGTGGCCTTTCTTCTTACAGTAATGGCATTTCAAATTTGCATATTTGTTTAACTTTCCTCTACTCTTGGCTATGGGCTTTGAACCTCTGGATTGTTTCCTTCCTCTATTTTCTGTAAGCAAAACATCTGAATGTGATGAAGAGGCTGCATACTGTGATTTACGTCTCATCTCTTCATTTAGTATACTACTTTTAATATACTCCATATTTAATACGCCATTTGCTGCATTATTTGTCAAAGACACCTTCAAAGTCTCCCAAGACTCTGGTAATGAAGCTAGCACCATTAGAGCAATCACCTCGTGTTAATCTTTATGCCCATCTTTGATAATTGGTCAACCATCCCTTCCATATTATTTAAATGATCAACTACAAAAGTACCCTCCTAGTATTTCACCTGCATCAATTTTTTCAAATAAATCAATTTGTTGTTTTCGGTATTTAAAGAATACAACTGCTTCAGCTTATTCCACAACGTTCTTGCACGAGTCTCGTTACAAATGTGATTGTACACATTATCATTGACAAATTGTCGAATATAACCACACACTTGTTCATGCTCAAACTCCCAATCTTTGTTGGACATCTTCTCTGGTTTAATTGTCGAAAATATCGTCAAATACATCTTTGTAATCATCAAGAGATCCTTCGTCTTGGTTCACCATATACGGTAATTAATATCGTTTAAATTGATCATTTTTCTCATCTTCACCTCCATTTCCCAAATTAAGCCAAATTTGAGAAAACTGAACTCAAAGATGGAATCAGGACGTCAAAATTTGGCAGAAAAATATCTCCTAAATTTTCACCACAAGACCCAGTAAATAGTAACTTATGAATAGTACTCAACGGAATAGTGTCGTCAGACCCCACCGGAATAGTACCGTAGGACCCGATAAATGGTAACTTGTGAATAACGCTCATTGGAATAGTATCGTTAAACCCTACTGGAAGAGTACCGCAATATTTGGTGAATAGTAACTTATGAATAGTACCGCAAATAGTACCGTAAGACCCAGTTACTATTTGTTTTATTAAATCAACTTTAAAGTACTATTCATCACCTTTGCTGTTTTACGTCAAGTTTTTGAACGAATCATGCCAAAAAATTCATTGTAATTTTGTCTTCTCCGTGACGTGCTTTTTTTCAAAAAATACCTCCAATGAGAACAAGCTCTGATACCACTTGTTGGGCGCAGCGGGTGTATTTTATGAAAAGGAAAAATAAAATGAGCAAAATGGATACAAAATATTTAACGTAGTTCACCTTTAATTTTGGGATTCGTCCACAGATAAAACTCAGAATAATTCTTCCATAATTACAAATAGTAGGTATATAGAGATAACACCAAAATAGTAGCTCACAGGGTGTTTCCCACGAAGATGATTACAAAATGAAGGATCTATTAATGATTACAAAGATGCATTTATCGATATTTTCAACAACTAAATTGGAGGAGATGTCCAAAGAAGATTGGGAGTTTGAGCATGAACGAGCGTGTGGTTATATTCGACAGTTTGTCGATGATAATGTATACAATCACATTTGTAACGAGATTTATGCAAGAACATTGTGGAATAAACTAGAGCAGTTGTATTCTTCAAAGACAGGTAACAACAAATTGATTTATCTGACAAAATTGATGCAGATAAAATACCATGAGGGTACTTCTGTAGTTGATCATTTAAACAATATGGAAAGGATGGTTGGCTAGTTATCAAAGATGCGCATAAAGTTTGACGACGAGGTGATTGCTCTAATGGTGCTAGCCTCATTACCAGAGTCTTGGGAGACCTTGAAGGTGTGTTTGAAAAATACTGCACCAAATGACGTATTAAATATGGAGTCTGTTAAAAGCAATATACTAAATGAAGAGATGAGACGTAAATCACAGTATGCAACCTCTTAATCACATTAAGATGTTCTGCTTACAAAAAATAGAGGAAGGAGTCAATCTAGAGGTCCAAAATTTAGAGACAAGAATAGAGGAAAGTCAAACAAATATGCAAATGTGAAATGCCATTACTGCAAGAAGAAAGGCCACATCACGAAATTTTGCCGAAATTTGAAGAAGGAAGAAGGCAAAGATGTGAAGAAAGAAGAAAGCAGTCATGATGAACAAAGTAACATTGTTGATGTATTCAACCTAGTTATTGATACAGAGATAATCAGCTTGGTGTCGCAAGAAACAAGTTGGATAGTTGACAATGGAGCTACTATTCATGTTACATCTCACAGATAATTTTTCTCATCTTACACACCTTGGAATTATGGTGTTGTTAAGATGGCAAATGGAAATCTGTCGAATGTTGTTGGAAAAGGAGATGTTTCTTTAGAGATAGCGAATGGTTCAGTCTGAACTTGATTTCTGTAAACAGGCTAGATGATGAATGTTTCTGAAATACTTTTGAAAATGAAAAATGGAAGCTTACTAAGGGCTCTTTAGTCGTGGCCAGAGGTCAGAAGCACTCAAGATTGTATATGACGCAGGAAAAGTTCTCCAGTGATGTTGTCAATGCAGTAGAGAATGATAATACAGTTGATTTGTGGCATAAAAGACTAGACCATATTGGTGAGAAATGGATGACTCAGCTTGTAAAAAGGAATATGCTATCTGGTCTAAACCAAATACCTCAGAAGAAATGTACAGATTGTCTAGCAGGGAAACAAAACAGGTTTTCTTTCCAGAGTTCTCCTCCATTCAGAATGAAGAATGTTCTATATCTGATTCACTCAGATTTGTGAGGAACATTGCTAAAGTGACTTAGTAACGCATAGTATTTTGTGACTTTTATTGATGATCATTCTAGGAAAACATGGGCCTATACTCTGAAGACTAAAGATCAAGTACTATATGCGTTCAAACAATTTCACGCCTCAGTTGAGAAAAAAATTGGGAAGAAACTGAAGTGCATTCGGACAGACAATGGCGGAGAGTACATCGGATTATTTGATGCTTACTGCAAAGAGCATGGTATTCGGCATCAAATGACACCACCAAAAACACTGCAATTGAATGGTGTAGCTGAGAGGATGAACAAGATTTTGATGGAAAGAGTTAGATGTCTTCTTTCACATTCAAAGTTGCCTAAGAAATTTTGGGGTGAAGCTTTACTTGCAGCTGTGTATGCATTAAATCGTTCACCATGTGTTCCTCTCCAGTATGAAGTTCCAGAAAAGGTCTGGTCAGGAAAGGATGTTTCTTATGATTATTTGCATGTCTTTGGTTGTAAGGCCATTGTCCATATTCTTAAAGATGAAAGGAAAAAGCTTGATGTCAAGACACGACAGTGTGTATTCATTGGCTATGGTCAAGAACAATTTGGCTATAGGTTTTATGATCCGGTGCAGAAAATACTTATCAGGAGTCGTGATGCTATGTTTGTTGAAGATCAAACTATTGAAGATATCAAAAGGCCGAAAAGGAAGTTCTAAGCTATAATGATGACTCAACAAGTTTCCGATTGAATCCTCTAACAGTGGTGCCTAGAAAAGTTGGAGATGAAGCACAGAATGATCAACTAGAAGCTGATAATGTAGATGCCCCCAATGAAGTTGAACCAGAGGATGACGATGGTGTTCACATTCAACCACTAGCACCTGAAGATTCTCCAGTCCCATTACAAAGATCTAGTATAAATAGACAACCATCTACTAGATATCCAGTTGATCAGTATGTAATGCTGATTGACGGGGGAGTACCAGAAAGCTTTGAGGAAGCCATAAATGATGAACAAAAAGAAGAAATGAAAAGAAGCCATGTAAGATGAGATGAAATTCTTACATGAGAATAAAACAATCAAGCTGGTGAAGTTGCCAGAAGGCAAGAGAGCATTGAAAAATAAATGGGTGTTTAGAATCAAGCATAAAGAAAACAACAACCATCCTCGATTCAAAGCAAGATTAGTAGTCAAAGAATTCAACCAAAAGAAGGGTATTGACTTTAACGAGATATTTTCACCGATCAAAGGATTCAACCAAAAGAAGGGTATTGACTTTGACGAGATATTTTCACCGGCGGTGAAAATAACATCCATAGGTATAGTGCTAAGACTAGCCGCAAGTTTTAATTTGGAGGTTGAATAAATGGATGTCAAAACTGCCTTCCTACATAGGGATTTGGAAGAAGAGATATACGTGGAGCAGCTAGAGGGTTTCGTAAAAAAGAGAAAAGAACACTATGTTTGTAGACTAAAGAAGAGTTTATATGGTCTAAAACAGGCACCAAGATAGTGGTATAAAAAGTTTGAGTATGTTATGAGGGAGCAAACTACAAGAAGACTACTTCAGATCATTGTGTATTTGTGAAGAAGTTCTCTGATAATGATTTCATTATTTTATTGCTCTATGTGGATGATATGTTGATTGTTGGTAAGAATGTTTCTAGAATAAACAATATAAAGAAATGTTAAGTCAAAATGACTTTATGATTAATGATTTTGATGAAGAAAAAAATAATAAGCTGAAATGAAAAACAGAGAGAAAGACCTCATGTCTAGTGCCAAAGGCTAGAGTATTACATACAATTATGTTTAATTGCATTTTACCAAGACCAGGTTCTAGGCATTTGGTGACGACATTGGATGAACAATGTCTGTTCTATCTGTTAAATCGCTGACCTATTGATATACCATTTTTGATCTGTCATTATATGGTCAAGGCAATGAAAGATTCAAACAGCTACCCGTATGGAATGTTGCTCACAAGGATATTTTGAAATTTTGGAGTACGTCTGGATGTTAGAATCAAAAGTAAGTGGAATGTTAAGAGTGTTATCAATTCCACAACAATTGGTAAAATGGTTTTGAAGAATCTAGACAAAGAAGAACCAAATTTAGAGATTACAGCAAGAACTGAGGGGGAGTGTGTCAAGAAGAGGACTCCCATAATAAGTTCTAAATCTCAATCCAGTGAGAAAATCCCCATAACTGGAGAAATAAAATCATCAGATGATGCAGTAAAAGATAAGATGATTTCACGAAGAGATAGTATTCGAGTACGAATTTTGGAAGAAGTTTCATTAAAGAGAAAAGGGGAGACACTTTTGACCAAAATACTCAAACAAGCAAAAAGGTCACCCAAAGTTCAAACCTTACGATAACAAAAGGAGAAGAAATCCAGAGAGCTAAGTCAAGAAGAAGATGCTGAGTCAAGAGCACCTAAGACTACAAGATCTCTAGTCTCTATCTTAAGGGAAGATACAGCCAAACAGGCTAAAGAGACACAGAGTAAAAGAAAATTGGAGTATGAGAAGCAAAAATTGCAACTTCAAAAGACTCCAAGACTGATTGAAGCAGAGAAAAAGGAGAAAATCAGTCAGAGAAAGACTATTCCTACTGATATTCAAAAGAAGAAATCAGCAGAACTTAGTTTGGTATAGATTAACTCCTCTCAACTTCTGAGGAAAGAAGATTTGAGAATCAGAATAACTGAAGAAGTTCAACCTATAAAGAGGAGTAAGTCAATAATTATCAAGGAAACCCCAAAGAGGTTAGTGAAGGTACATTTACAACCTATTCTAGTAAATAGCTGTACAATGCATCTATTGAATGAAAAAGAGAAGAGCTTTTATGAATTTTTAAGGGATGTAGGAACAAAGGCATGCCCCATACAGATGACAAAACAACCGTACAATATTTTCCCAATCACAGAGAAAACCGTGATAAATGTTGTGCCTGACATTCAACCAAAGTACACATTGAAAGCAATGGTGACAAAGGGAAGAAGAAATTATACCCATAAGAGATAATAGATGATCTGTCACTTGATCAAATTGAAATGGAAGTCGACGCATTGATGAAGCATGCTATACAGTGAAGAAGATGACAGGAACTCTCATTTCTCATCACATATCAGATGACCCAGGGACTAGTGGTAGTTAGTTAATGATAAATGAACCTTGTCCAGTGGGGGGAAAACTTCTAAAAAGGAAGCTCAACACCATACAGATTGGAGAAATTACTTGCATAACTGAGTCCCTTGTGAAGATGATTATGCGCATTAAACCATTATGGAATATATCTTCAATTGAAGAAATTCTACCCTTGCTTGGAAGACAAGTCCGACAACTACCAATTACTGATGATCTAGATCTTCTTGAACCTAACCTATCTGTACAACGTCCTACCCTAGAGATCATTGAAGCCTGTGTTCCATCTTTAGATGCATATAACACAACAATTGCTTTTGAATACGAACAACAGAAGAATGATAACCGACCTACCTCGTCAATTGACTTACAAGCAGAAATGTTCTACTATGCAAAGAAGTTAAAGAGATAAAGGAAATGATGAGGGAGATATTGCAACACTTTCGGTCGTAATCATTTTTGATTAATAACAAATAGGGGGAGAAAAGAAAAGAAAGGAGGAGAAAGAAAAAGTAGAGAAAAGGAGAAAAAGATAAGGGTGGAGGAAAAATGATTTTCAAGATCACAAGATTGAAGAACACAAGAAGATACAGTTCTGAAGTTCTTAGAAGTTCTTAGTTTTGTAATTTTGGTGAAAGTTATAATCTGTATATGATTTTCATTTTATGAGTATTTGTTATCAACAAAAAAGGGGAGATTGTTAAGTCAAAATGACTTTACGATTAATGATTTTGATGAAGAACAAACAATAAGCTGAAATGAAAAACAGACGGAAGACGAATGAAAAATAGACAGAAGAAATATACAAAAACAGACGAAAAGTAAGCAGACGGAATGAAAAGCAAATGAAAGAAAGCAGACGGAATGAAAAACAGACGAAAGAAAGCAGACGGAATGAAAAGCAGATGAAAGAAAGTAGACGGAAAGAAAACAGACAGAAGAAGCAAAGCACGTCAGATGACGAATCAGTCCGAGTTAGTTACAGAACTCAACTGCATAACTGATTCTTGAAAGATCAAGAAACAAGAAGAAAGAAGTAGTTATCAAGAAGCAATTGAAGACGAAGGCTACAAATATAAGTCGCAGTCGAAGATTACAAGAGTTACACAAAGTGTTACAAAAGTTACACAAAAAGTTAGCAAAATTAAAAAGCTTAGCAATTCTTGAGAGAAATTATTATGCGAAAAATCTAGAGCTATTTTTCTGTAACAAAGTTCGAAACACCTTTAAGTTGAAACATAGTCTGAAGAGGCTAAGTGTGAAAGAATACTGATTGTAAGAGACCTGAAGAGGCTCGAAAACAAAGAATACTTGTAACGTTTTTGAGAGATAGTGGAATATCAGAAAGATATCTGAGGACTGGACGTAGCCCACGGTTTAGGATGAACCAGTATAAAAATCGCTGTGTCAAAATCTCTTAACTCTCAATTTTTGATCTTACTAGTTTTACACAAGTTTTTGAAAATACTTTACTACCTTGATTTTCAGTAGTTTTTGTGAAAAGAACAAGTATCTTTTAAACAAACTTGTTTACGAAGGGGATTAATAAAAAAATACATAATTCAACCCCCCTTCTTGTGCAGTTGTATATCATTATTAAGTCTTGTATTAACGAGTGATTCACTTCAATTGGTATCAGAGCTTGGTGTCCAAGGATCACTGTAACAAAGTGTGGATTAAAGATTTATGGCAGAATCACATACATACATAGCGGAAGGAGCCTCAATCACTAGACCTCCGGCATTCAACAGAGAAGACTATCATTATTGGAAAGATAGGATGCGGTTGTTTATTGAATCTACTCATATTAACCTTTGGGGCATAATCGAGAACGGACCATATGCACCTATAGATGAAGAAGGAACTTCTATTCCACGAATCAGATGGACGGCTGATCAAAAGGCGAGATTTCAACTGAACTCAAAGGCAAAGTTCTTCTTGAGTTATGCCTTAAGCAGAAGTGAGTACGATAAAGTCCACGGATACGATACTGCAAAGGAGATGTGGGACCCGTTATCCATTGCACATGAAGGTACGAATCAAGTTAAAGAATCCAAGATAAGTATTCTTGTGTATCAGTACGGGCGGTTTAAGATGAAAGATGAAGAATCCATTGATCATATGTTTGGAAGATTTCAAACAATTATTAATGGACTAAAAGCTCTCGGAAGAACTTACGACAACCAAGATCACATTCCTAAGATCCTAAGAAGTCTACCAAAGAGGTGGAGACCGAAAGTTACTGCTGTACAGGAGGCCAAGGATTTGAGCGTGTTAAAGCTTGATGAACTGCTTGGATCTCTGAAGATACATGAAGTTGATCTCGATGCTGAAGACAAGCCCAGATGGGACAACTCAATAGCACTAAAGGCCGGACAAAAGAATCATAAGACTCAAAGAAAGAGAAACTCATCAAAAGCGCTAAAGATTGAAGAATCGAAGAACGATGATTCCATTGAATTAGACCAAGAGTCGAGTGAAGAAGATGACGAGCTATCTTTTATTTCAAGGAAGATTAGACGAATATGGAAGAAGAAGACCAAAGGAAATTCATCCTTCAAGAAGAATAGCAAAGATGATGGGAAGATCGAGAAGACATTTATCATATGCTACGAGTGCAACAAGCTAGGGCATTACAAGTCCGATGCTAAAGAGAAAACCAAAGAAGAGTAGAGAAGGCAAGAAGAGCATGATGGCAACCTGGGAGGATCTGGATTCGTCCGAATCAGATACTGGCTCAGAGACATCTGAACATGCAAATATATGCCTGGTAACCGAAGAAAGTGATGAGGTGGTAACCTAAAAATTTAATGATTTACAAGATGCATATTCTGAACTACTAGAAGATTCTCATGTTATTTTGAAATGGTACAAATTGTTGAAGAAAAAGTATGTGGAAAATCTGAAAAATACACAAGAGCTAGAAAGAGAGAACATGTGCTTAAAAAGGCAAGTAGATGAAATTAAGAAAAAGGGAGCTATAGATAGATCCGAAAAGATTAATCATCTAAAGTTAAGGATCAATAGCCTTTCAGCTGATTTAGAAACCTTTACTGAAAGTACAAGAAAAATGAATGATATGTTAGTAAAGTGTAGACATCATAGTGATAAAACCGGCTTAGGGTTTACTGGAAATAAGTCTCAGCAAAAAAAGGAGTCATCCTTTCATAAAAAGAAGACTTATCAATCTCATTTTCATCAACAATCTTATCAGTTGCATCACTATCATTCTATGCCATATATGAGAACTAACCCTAAAGGACCCAAAAAAATTTGGGTAACTAAAAAGAAAATAATATCTCCTACAGATATCCTTCCTTGGAAGAGGCAGTAAGCACCACTGATATTTGGATAACGGATGCTCACGTCACATGACGGGAAGAAGGTCTATGTTCCTAGATCTTCAGTATAAAAAGGGAGGATCAGTAACTTTTGGAGACAACCAGCAGGGCAAGATTATCGGAATCGGTAAAGATTCCTTTACATGTATTGATAATGTGCTGCTTGTTGATGGTCTGAAACACAACTTGATTAGTGTCAGTCAGTTGTGTGATTCTGGTTTTGAAGTTACGTTCAATAAAAAATTTTGTGAAGTCAGAAACAAAGATGGGTCTATATTCCTGATTGAACCCAAATTATATCATTATTTGGCCTCACTTTCTTATATATTTATGCACTAGTTGACTCCCATTTGATACTTTTTGTGCTTAAATTGGTTCCTTGCATCGAGTTTTCATAATTTGCACTTTGCCAGTATTTTGTCATATTTTGATATTAATTTCTCGATAATTTTTATGAGGACAATCGATACTGCAAGTGTGTTATTTTGTAGGAACAAAGGAGTCAACATTCAGAGTCAACGCGTCGCGAGAAGCCTTCCATTCGTCGGGACGAGCCAGCGTGTTCACTAGTCGCGACGAATTATTTCCAATTTAATTCATTCGTCGCGACGAGTGCACATATTTAATTCGTCGCGACGAAGTTCTTTAGTAGTCGCGACGAATTTCGGATAACCCGGCCTAAAAATGGAAAAATCTGACCCGGCCCGCGCAAAACTCTATAAATACTTGCCATTTTAGGTTAAAAAGAGAGTCGGAGAGACGCCGCTGCGCAGTTGTTCTTCTTCTTCGTTTTCTCTGTATTTCTGATAGGTTTTTAGTTTTGTTTTGCAGATTCGTCGCACCACCAGACGACGTCCATTTTCCATCTTCTTCATCATTTCCATCAGTCGTCGCTGCTCGTCGTTGGAGTCATGAACCGAGGTGATACTCCAGCAGCGATAGATTCATCTGGTTTTATGCGTGGGTAGGCGTCGAATCTCTTGAAGATGTAGCAATGGTCTGAGTTTCATGAGCTTCAGTGGGGTAATCAATCATTGTTTTAGATTTCTGTCATAGATTTGTAAAAACTCCGAGTTGGAGATTACATTGTATGATTGATTGAATCCGATTATAGTTTAATCGGATGTTAAACTGTGATTTGTGATCTGGATTATTTTGTGTTGAAAATTGTACCAGAATACATGAAGTCTCATGTATGTTAAACAGATCTGCATTAGTTAATTTAATCTGCCTAGTTGTGTTTGGTTAAATTGGTTGTGTTTATCTGATTAACCTGTTGCATGAATTAGTCTATTTCATACACTAATGGTTTTAACAATATTTAATTAATCGAGTTGATTAATTAAATCTTGGACTTAAATAGTTTTTA
>JAOTAZ010089908.1:0-11660 GCA_025629785.1 Erythroxylum oxycarpum | reverse complement strand
GTGTTAAGATTGAGCATGAGAAGAAGCTATCGACACTGCAGAGTCAGGAGTACAAGGGTGAGGATGATACTAAGCTAATCAAGACCAAGGCTTCAATAACAATATTGCAGTCTTTGATTATTGTCACTTCTCAAGCTGTTTCTAACATAATACATATACAAAAACCACTCATTTCATTTCATTTTATAATTTTAAATTTCACTCAAAGATTGGGGTCTAACATTTCTCCCCCTCTTAAAAGAATTTCGTCCCCGAAATTCTTACTTGATTAAACACCAAGGAACTTATTCTTTTGCCTAATTTCTTTCCAAAAGAAATTAGTCAAACACTTTCTTAACTAATTTCTCGTCATACATATTTCTCACTTATTCACACTTCTTCACTTCTTGTGTCTAAAGCCCATATCATATCAAAACACTATTTTATTTCATCTCATCTCCAAGTAGTCATTCTTTCATCTCACAAAAGGATAAACAATATCAATTCATCCCAATTCATCAAGAAATTATAATCTCAATTTCATTATCACAAACCTAAAATCAATCAAAATTCTTATCACCTAAATCGAACAATCATCTTGGTTCTTCAAATAATTCATGAAAATACATTTCCATATTCATCACATTCTCACAAATTCAATTTTAACAAACATATAGCCCAAGTAAGATCCTAATACTGGGCTCTAATACCATAACTGGTGGGATTCAATCTCGGAACCGAACCCCAACCGGGAAAAACGAAAAACTTAACACAAACGAAGTGGCGAAACAGAATCGGAACAAAGCGAAAACGAAACAAAACAAACACGAAGTGACGAAAAGCGAAAAACGAACGAAATCGAATTCTAAAGCGAATCGAATACAAACAAGCTGATCAATTGACCGTGCGTCATAACGCTAGTCAAAATTAAATTAACTAGACTACTACTGTAGAGTGGCAAGTCTAGGTCGATCCCACAGAGAGTGCATGTAAAGTTTATGAAATGAAAATAATCGGTGTTTACGAAAAAGGGAGGTTTTGATTTTGAAAGAAGAAAATAAAATAATAAAACTAACTAATAAAAATAAATTAAAGAAAACATGCAAAAATGATAAAAATGGGAAATTTGGTAGGGACCCGGTTCTTCGGTTCAATCTCGGCCTAAACCCTGACTAAGTAAATTTTATTAATTTGTTGTTCTTTAACCTCTCCTAGAAACTATTAATCGTGGATTCATAATTAACCCGAGTTTTCCCTTCGATTGTGTTTAATCAAGATACGATCGTTAATTAAACCTAACCACCTAACAACCTAGGATATGATCTCTAGATTCAATTAGACGGTAGCATTACGAATTAGGAAAACCGATTAATCAAGGCAACAACCACATACGATGCGTCATTTAACCTAGGTCATGTTATCCCTAATGATTACGAATCATTAGTCGCTACACATTAATTTCAACATAAAAATTACAGATTATATCGAAATTCTAGCATTAAAAACATCAATTCATAATACCCAATGGGATCATACACGAATAACTGAACAATAATGAACGTTGGATAACACGATCAATTCCTAATGAGAGAAAGAAACAACAAAATAATAATAATATTACTTAACTCGGGTTATCGGCGTCGATGTCACCTTCGAACTGGCGTCGGAATGTCTAGCTCTTTATGGGTCTTTCCCGAAAAATTGCTTCAGTCCCCATTCCAATCTCTACTGCCTAAACTCCTTTATAATTCACTGTAGCTACTTGTTCTCCTCGTTTGTTTCATCAAGCCATAGCCACGCCAGCGCCAACGCTAGTATGGCACAACCCTCACCGAAGACTCACGCCTGATACGCCTACACTCTTCCTGCTCGTTACTGTGTTTCTTGATGTGACAAATAAAATGTCACTCCCACTTAAAACCTTTTGTACTCTTCCTTTGCATGTTAAACGCAGCGTATGCTGCTCCAACGCTGTGTTTTCAAGCAGTGTTAACGCATGCGTTGCTGCGTGAAACACAGTCACCAAACTTTGTTCTTTTTTTAAAAAATTTATTGCAATCACTTTTAATTCTCCTATTTTAATTTTTCTTGTCTTTTTTTTTCCTTTTCTTCTTCTTGCTCCATGAATACAAGCAAGAATAAATCTTCAGAAAATGACACAAATGTAATGCTTCTAACTCACTTTAATTTCTTTGCTCCCAAATTGTTCCTAAAATCATATATGAATTAAAATGAGTATCTTAAGCATTTTCATGTCAGTAATCGATAACTATAAATGAATAAATATATCAACAATTAAACACATATCAGCTAGTTCGTTCCTTCTTAGACAATTTTTCCCCTGACTAAGACCACTATGATCATTAAGGAAATTAACAACTTCTAGAAAAGTGACAGGGAATCGATCTACGAAGTGTGGGAAAGATATAAGTATTTGCAATGGAAATGCTCACACCATAACTTACCAAAGGAATTCTTGTTGCAAAAATTCTATACTGAAGTAACCCTATGTATGAGAGGCACGATTGACACAGCTTCAGGAGGATCACTGATGAGAAAGATGATTGATGAAGCGGAGGAGCTGACTGAAGAGATGGAGAGCAATAACTGCTTATGGATGAATGAGCGGGGTAGACAAACTACTACATTCCATGAACAAAAAGGAATTGTAGTTGTTGATCAAATGATGGAAATGCAAGCTAAAATTGATAACTTGACTTGACAACACAACAACATGAAGGCTTCATCCTCTGCTCCAGTGAATGTTGTGCAACTTAAGTGTGAACTCTGTGGACAATTGGACCATGATACGGTGGACTGTTTCTTGATTAAGGAAAGCGATCCAGAGCAAGTGAATTCTATGGGAGTTCAATATGGATGAGGAGGGGGCAATAATCCCTACTCTAAGACTTACAACCCTGAGTGGAAGAATCACACTAACTTCTCTTGGACGAACAATGCTGGAGGCCAATTCAGACCTCAAGGAAAATCAAGCTTCCAACAAGATAAACCAACTTTAATGGCCAAGTTGGATAGGATTTTAGATAAGCTTGGAACTTTAGATGATGCAAAAAAGAAGCTGGAAGGAAAATTTGAACAAGTAACAAAGAACCATGCCTCTTCAATCCACAATCTAAAGGTCCAAGTACACTAATTGTCAAACACTTTCTCAACGCGAAATTTGGGAACTCTTCATAACACTTCATGGAACAAAACCAAGGGAGCAATTAAAGCCTATTACACTTCAAAGTGGAAAGGAACTTGAACCACCCAGAAAGACAATAGAGGAGCCCATCCATCCTATTGAGAAAGATAAAAAAAGGACAAATAAGTGAATATGAGCGAATACCTTCCTTACGTCGCACCTCTATCATATCAACCCATAATCCTTTTCCTCAAAGATTACAAAAGAAGAAGCTACAGATAAATCTTTCCTTTATAGAGGAGTTGGAACACATGCCTAAATATGTAAAAATTTTAAAGGACATATTATCAAAGAAGGGTACTTAGGAAGTGAAGTATACAAAGGTTTTTATAGCGCTGAGCAACATGATCAATCTCTTCAGCCATACTTTATAAATTTTAAAAGAATTTTCAAGGAATTAAATGTATTGCTCCCATTTAGTCCTGATATCAAAGTCCAACAAGTTCAACGGGAATAAATGCATGTTATGATTTTTTTGGCTAGTTTAAATTCTCAGTTTGATGTTGTTAAATCTCAGATTCTGTCAAGTATCAAACTTTCCTCCCTGTATGAGGTATTTACTCGAATACTTCACACGGACATTACTTCATTTGATCCTCCTAGTACTCAGAATTCTAGTGCTCTTGTGGGTTGAACTTATGAATTTGACTCTAAAAAGTCATCTCATAAACATCACAGTCAAAGTATTGAAATTAGAGCAATAAGAATCAAGATGCATGAGGAATCATCTATCGATATTTGTCATAAGCCCGACCACAATAAATACACCTGTCGGAAGCTACAAAATAAATCTCAAAAATCACATTCCACCCACACATGCAGATACTGATGCACTTAGCTCATCTTCTAAGAAGACTATTATTATATGTGTTGAGGAATTTTTCAAGTTCACTCAATATTAAGAAGCACTGAAGCATTCATCCTCACCTATTATTTGTCAAGTTCACCTATTATTAATATTGTTTCACTCAATATTAAGAAACACATCTACGTGCCTTCTGTCCTCTTCCACCCAATGGGTCATTGATTATGGTGCCTCAGATCATATAACCGGTAATTCTATCCTCTTGTATACTTTTTCTAGACACTCATCTCCTTCTTATGATGCATTAGCTGACGGCTCCACTTCCTTTGTTATTAGGTCTAGCATTGTCCATCCTACTTCCTCTTTGACCCTAACATCTGTCTTAAATATACCTAAACTCTCCTTAATTTATTATCTGTGAGTAAACTCATTCTTTCTTGATCATTGTATTTTTCAGGATCTTATGACGAAGAAGACTATTAGTAGATGAGTGGAATTAGAAGGTCTCTATGTTATGGATGCCTCTGTACCTAAACCTATTGCCTGCCCTAGTGTCTTAACACCATTTCAAGCCCAGTTGGTTAGGACATCCATCTTTATGCTTGTTGAAGAAACTTTGTCCTCAATTTCATAATGTATCTTCTTTAGATTGTGAGTCCTGTCAGTTTCCTAAACACCATCGTCTATCTTCTTTTCCTCTAATCAATAAATGGGCTAGTTCCCTATTTGAATTAGTACACTTTGATGTTTGGGGCTGATGCCCTTTTATGTCTAAAATTGGGTTTTAATATTTTGTGACATTTGTTGATGATTTCTCTCATATAACTTGGCTTTATCTCATCAAAATCGTTCTGACTTGTTTTCCCTTTTTTTTTGCCTTTTGTGCTAAGATTAAAACACAGTTTAATGTCTCAATCTGCATTTTAAGAATTGATAATGCTAAGGAATACTTCTTTACACCATTTCAGTCCTATATGATCCAACATGGTATTCTTTACCAATCCTCATGCATTGATACTCCTTCTCAAAATGGCATGGCTAAGAGAAAAAATTGCCATCTCCTTGAAACTGCGAGAGCAATATTATTTCAAATGAAAGTTCGTAAATCCTTTTGGGCTTATGCAGTCTCCATAACATTTTTTTAATTAATTGTTTGCCCTCTTCTTTCCTTTACGATGACATACCTTACACTGTCCTCTTTCCATCTAAACCCTTGTTTGATATTCCACCACACATTTTTTGTAGTACTTTCTTTGTTCGGGACATTCGTCCTCAAATCTTTAAGTTAGAACCAAGTCTATAAATGTGTTTTTCTCAGCTATACCCATCTACAAAAGGGGTATCGTTGCTATTGCCGTACTCTTAACAAATTTTTTGTTTTAACTAATGTTACCTTTTTATGACTGAAGAGATTGATCATGATGCTCAACTTTATAAAAACCTTTGCATACTTTATAAATTCGAGATATGTTTCCTTTTCCAAAGTATAAGAATTCCAGATAGTCTATTAATTCCTTAACATACTCACCATGATTGATGAGACATATGACTTCAATATCAATAGAATTTCAAATATGTAAGAATAAAACAACATCAGGAAGATAATCAGATGGTAGCTTCTAACTGGCACCTGCAGTTCCATAGTCACTATCCAGATGCCATCTAAATTTAAATATCTAAGGAGTTTCACAATATCCTGTGTGGTTGGTGAATTTGAATTTACAAAGTGTTTGTGTAATTTAGGAGCAAGCATTAACCTTATGCCTTTATGTATATTCAAGAATTTGGGACTGGGTGAGGTTAAGCCAACATTGATGTTAATTCAGTTGGCTGATCAATCCATTAAAAGAACATTTGGAATAGTGGAAGACATTCTGATGCAAGTGGATAATTTTATTACTCCTATAGATTTTGTGGTTCCTGATTTTGAAGAAGATAAGAACTGTCCGCTGATCCTAGGTCAACCTTTTATGAATATAGGAAAAGCCATAATTGATGTTCACAAAGGGAAATTAACACTTCGAATAGGCGAGGATCAGATCAAATTTAATATGAATAAGGCCTTAAAGAATCCAATAACGAGCAGCGCATACTTGAAGGTTGATATTATGGATAAAACATGTGCAAGAACAAGTTAAGCGTTACATCGCAGAATTATAGTTAGTGGAAGCAGAGACAGATAATGGATATCAGAAACTTAAATCTAAAGGAGACGATGAGATGGAGGAGTCAAATGTTCAAATGCATTACGATAAATTGGTTTAAAATGAAGCACTCATACCACCATCTACAGAAAAACCACCAATATTAGAGCTTAAACCTTTACCTGCACATCTCAAATATGCCTTTCTAGGTGAACGTCAAATGTTACCAATAATAATCTCCAATCAATTGAATGAGAAACAAGAAAGTAAGGTGGTAGAAGTTGTTAGAAAGAGAATGAAAGCCATTGGATGGTAGATTGCTAATATTCTAGGTATAAGACCAAATGTTTGCATGCACCGAATAAACCTAGAGGAAGGATGTAGAACGGTGAGGGACTGTCAACGAAGGTTGAATTATGATATGAAGGAGGTGGTTAAAAGGTGATAATCAAACTCTTAGATGTAGGGATAATTTATCCCATCTCCGATAGTGAATGGGTCAGCTAGTATAATGTGTACCTAATAAGGGTGGGATGACAGTAATAAAAAGTGATAAAAGAGAATTAATTTATAAAAAAAGCAATCACTGAATAGAGAGTATGCATAGATTATCGCAAACTCAACTTAGTGACTAAGAAAGATCATTTTCCTCTTCCGTTCATAGACTAGATGATAGAAAGGGTAGCTAGTCATTCATTTTATTGCTTCCTAGATGGATATTTGGGATATAATCAGATCTTCATTTACCCTGATGATCAGGTAAAGACTACATTCAGTTACCCTTATTGTACCTTTGTGTACAGGCGGATGCTTTTTGAGCTTTGCATTACCCTGGCTATATTTCAAAGAAGTGTGATGTCTATCTTCACCGATATGATAAAAGTTATAATGGAGGTATTCATGGATGATTTTTTCATTTTTGGAGATTCTTTCGAAATGTGTTTAACTAATTTGGACAGAGCTCTTCAAAGATGTGAAGAGTCACACTTAGTGCTAAATTGGGTGAAATGACATTTTATGGTGGAAGAGGGGATAGTTCTAGGGCATAAAATCTCACACCAAAGATTTGAATTCGACAGAGCAAATACAAAAGTGATAGAGAAACTTCCACCGCCAAGTAATGTAAAAGATGTGCAGTGATTTTTAGTTCCTATAGGATTTTACTGTCCATTCATTAAAGACTTTTCACAAATCGCAAGACCTTTGACAAAACTTTTGGTCAAGGATGTGCCCTTTTTGTTTGATGATAAGTGTATGTCTGCATTCAACACACTAAAGGAGGCATTAATATCAGCACCAATTCTATCACTACCGGACTGGACACTTCTATTCAAAGTTATGTGTGATGTAAGTGATCAAGCCATGGTTTGTGTATTGGGCCAAGGAAATATAAGAGTTTGCATGCGATTTACTATACCAGTAAGACCTTGCAGGACCTCAGCTAAATTACGCTACTATAGAGAAGAACTACTCGCAGTAGTGTACACGTATGATAAGTTTTGACAATACCTTTTGGGTTCAAAAGTAATCGTATTCACTGATCATGCAATATTAAATTACCTTTTCAACAAAAAAGATACAAAACCAAGGCTCATTCGATGGGTGTTATTTTTAGAAGAATTTGATAAAGAGGTGAGAGATAAAAATGGAGCAAAAAATGTGGTTACATACTACTTATCTAGACTAGAAGGAGGGGAATGGAAACTAAGCGACAATATTAACGAAAATTTCCCCATTGAAACCCTGATACTACTCGAGAGTTTGACTACACTATGGTTTGCTGATATCACAAATTATGTTACCAATGGTAAAATTTCGTCAAATCTACCTTACCAACAAAGGAAGAAATTCTTGTATGATTGTAGTCGATATATATGGGATGAACTAATTTTATATAGAGCATGCATTGATAGATTAATGAGATAATGTGTTTCAGAGGAAGAAATGTTAGGAATCCTAAAGCATTGTCATGAAGGTCAGTATACTAGGTATTATGGAGCCAACAAAACGACGGCTCGGATACTTAAGAGTGGATTTTATTGGCTACAATTAATTAAGGATGCTCAAACTTTCGTAGCACATTGCTATCGATGCCAAAGAATAAGAAACATCTCTAAAAGTGATGAGATGCCTTTATCTAACATTTTAAACGTGGAAGTCTTCGATGTTTGAGGCATCAATTTTATGGGTCCTTTCCCATCTTCAATAGGAAATATAAACATTATAGTGGGAGTTGATTATGTTTTACGTTGGGCTAAAGTAGTAGCATCTCCAACCAATGATGGGAAGGCAGTGTAAAAGTTCATTAAACGGTTATTCAACCAGTTTGGAGTGCCATGTACGATAATAAGTAATGTAGGCACACATTTCTGCAATAGATCTTTTAATGCCCCCTTAAAAAGATATGGAGTGCACTACCGAGTTGCTACACCCTACCATTCGCAGACTAGTGGCCAAGTGGAAGTTGTCAATTGGGAGAAGAAACGAATTTTGGAAAAGACTGTAGGAAGGATTGGGCAATAAAGCTAGAAGATGCCTTATGAGCCTATAGGACAGCTTTCAAAACCCTTATGGGAACAACTCCTTATAGGCTCATGTACGGGAAAGCTTGTCATTTTCTGGTTGAACTAGAACATCGAGCATAATAGACGATTAAAGCATTAAATTTTGATCGAAAATAAGCAGGCAAAAAGAGACTTCTGCAAGTGGACGAACTTGAAGAGTTTTGTTATAATGCTTACGAAAACGCTATACTCTATAAGGAAAAGGTAAAGAAATGGCACGATGCTCATCTTAAATGAAATGAATTTAAAGTAGGAGATGCAATTCTACTATATAATTCAAGGTTGAGGCTATCCCAGGGAAGTTAAAATCTTGATGACCATTTACGGTCATTCAAGTTTTCGATCATAGAGCCCTCAAACTAGAAAACGCTAACAACGAGACTTTTAAGGTCAATAGGCATCGTTGCAAGCTATATCTCAGAGGAGCGATTCCCAAGGACAAGGAAGTGATTTCCTTCTCTTCGAACAGTTAAGATGCCTCCATGGATGCAAGGTCAAGCTAAGGACCATAAATTAGCAGCTTGAGTAGTTTGATTGAAATCATTAGGTTTAATTAGAGTTGTTTTGAGCTTTGAATAAAACATTAGTAATTTGTATTAAGTTGAGATAACTAATTCCCTCACTCTTTCAAGCAATTCTTAGATAAGACAATAATCTCGAAGATTCAACAGATTCTTCACCACGAGGATTTGTTCTAACCCCCTTTCTTTTAAATTTAGTCTTTTTTATTTTTTTTGTTTTACTTTAATTTATGTTTCTTCTTTCCTTATGTGTTTGTTTGTTCCCTTCTCACATTGAGCACAATGTGTTAATCAAGTGTGGGGACGGTTATGTGTTTTGCTTTGAATATGATTTTGCATGTTGTATGATAGTTGTTAGGTTGCATTTTGTGAATTGTGTCAATGGCTTAGATGGATTGGAATCGATTTAATTTTGAACATAGTCTATTAGGATGTAAAGATCATTAGCTCAAAAAAGTAGTGAATTGGGGTAAATATGCAGCTTAATAAGGATTTGGTGTTAGTTTGTCACCCTCTAAATTTTCACATTCATTCATAATTTGAGGCCTTTCAACTTAAGTAACTTTGCTAGTATTTTTTGTAGAAATGAGTAGCTAAAGCAAAAAAAATATGCCATAAAATAAATTTAAAAAATGAATCAAAGATCATGTAACATCCCGCTACCATGATGAGACTTGAATTGTGTATTATGAGAAATTATTGAAAAAAATTAGAAAGTACAATTCATGCTTATGCTAAATATGACCTGCACATTAATATGATTGCACATGCATTCATGACATTTTTCGAGTATAATTGAGTTAATAATTAAAATGTGATTTGGCAATTTTGGCAATATTTCAGGTATTTCAGAATTTTTGGTGAATTTTTGAGAATTTGTTGTAATTTTTGGACTATAGAAAACATATTGATTTATGGGCCAATTATATAGTGAGACGTGGAATGATTGAATTAAGACATGGGGCTTACATATTTGGTGACAAGTGGCTGATTATCTGGGTGATACGTGGGAGTCATGCAAGGATACACGTGCTATTGTGTTTTGTTTAGGAAGAGTTGTCAGTAACTTTCGTTTTCCACCGAGACAATCAACTTTGCAGCTTCTTTCCCTATTCTTCATCACCAAATAGCTAAATGTGATTCTCTTTGTGTTAGTGATTTCATTCTCATTACTGGAAGAGTTAAATCAAGTAAGTGATTTAATGATGTTTTACTGTGTAAAGAACTATATGCATGTGTAGTTAAGAAATGTACTTTCGGTGGTGATGAAAGAATTAAATGAGAGAATATGGATATGTTGTTTTTGCAGTTAGAGAAACAATGGGTTTTAAGATAGTGATGAAGTGATTTTTGGAATTAATTGATGGAGATTGAGTTTATGAAAAAGTTACAGTAGAGAGAGAGAGGAAGAACATTAAAGACTTAAATTTTCGATCTGAAACTTCTGTGACTTTTCTGTACTGATCTAGAGCGATTTTGATAAAATGTTCTTCATGGAAGTTGTAGATCTTTCTTTTATCTTTCCAATGATATAAAGGTTGTAAATTTTGGAGTTCAGGAGTAAAGTTATGGAGTTTGGAAATTGGGTTTATGGATTCTGTCGTGGTTTGGAACAGTCTGCAGTGTGTTTAGCATAACTTGTAGAATATCGAACCAAATTGCATGAAACTAGTTTCATTTGGAAGTTAAGACATAAAGGAATAATTGTTTAGAAGAACGTTTGGCCTAAATCATTCGTTTTCATTGTCAAAATGATCGGAAAAAAGTAACCTGAAATTCTATTTTGGAAAGAGCTGGAAAAAAATGGAAGAGAGGAATTTGTGAATATGTTTTATGTAAAAATGTGATATTTGTGAATATGTTTTATGTATTTTAGAGGGGCACATCGGACACCAGTCAGAAATTGCCGGACCACCTAGGGAATAACTTATTGGAGCGTACTGTGAGTCAACCTAGATGAATTCCTAGGATTGATTGATTTCATTTGTTTAAACTTCCTATATTATTAAACTTATTGCGATTTGTCTATGAATTCCAAACTTTAATTGTTCGAGGAGATCAATATTCGGGAATGTATTGGAAGTGCTTTGATTGTGGCTTTGAGTGATATGAAATTCTGAATGTTATGTTAATTCTCAACAGAAGTTGAATGCCGAACTTAGGTCTGATGATTATGAGTTTCTGATTGAACATCATATGTGATTGTGTGATATGATATAATCAGTATTTAATTCATTTCATAAAATGCATGCTCAGATAAAGGTGTTGAGACTTGAGTTGCTAGTATGAAGCACTTCCACGTAGAGCTTTACTCCGTGATATATGTGTGTGAACGTAGAGCTATGCTCCGTGATTCTGTTCTGATTGAGCCCTATGGGCCAGTATTTGTATAAGTATGTGATAGGTACTCAGTCACAACAATAAGAACGAATGTGAGTCTCA
>JAOTAZ010089896.1:0-11661 GCA_025629785.1 Erythroxylum oxycarpum | reverse complement strand
TTGTCATTGTATAAAGGAACAAGAGGAATAAGAGAAAGAACCTTTGATACCCCAGGTTGTTTGTAAAGAGAAGAGGAATTTCGATCAAGTTAAGTCTTTAAGAAAGGAAAATGAGGTGGGTACATGTTTATAATAGAATCAATAAGCCACTACTGTTTTCATTAAATCAAAAAAATTTTCTGATTTTAATTACTTCATGAGTGTTGCATTTATTTTTATGAATGATTTGAAAAATTATTTTGTGATTCGGTATATGAACTTATTGATGAATTTAGAAATAAAGATGGAAATGCATGGAAACATTTTATTTTATGCCTTGAAAATGTCATGGCATTTTGTATAAGTGATTAAGAGAAAGTATGAGCATGATTATTTGCTTTTGTTTGGGCGAGAGAGGAACGTTTCGTTAGTCACGTGTACGTCGACGTATAGCCTTATCTCGACTGGCCGCTTGTGGGCCCACAAGATTCGAAATGGGACTCGTTTTGTTCACGGTTTAAACTTCGGTTTATCCATTTTGTTCCACGAAACTCTCGAGCCATTTGATATGCATTGCATTTGTGAATTGTTAAGTTGATGCATTCATGTTTTGTAAGTTGTGAATTTTGAAAAGTAAGCATTTTTATGATTCAAAAGCAAGTTTTCTAAGACAAGAAAAAAATGTTTTCAAGGGTTTTGCTTATTCTTTTGTTATAAATTGTTCCCACGAGCTGTCAAGCTCACCCCCCTCTCTGTCCCATCCTCAGGTAATAGCTAGAAGATCAAGTGTTCGAGAGCCTAAAGGAATTGCTATATTTGCTATTTTGTATTTTTTTCATAAGCCAATGATGTGGCTTTTGATTTGTACATAAAGTTTGTCAAACTATGTAGCTTGAGTAATGAAATGATGGATTGAAGTAATTTCAATTTCGTTTGGTTTTTAATGTATTTTGTTAAGAGTTGGATTCCAGAAATGGGATTCAACATAGGTGGTACGTTCAGTATCCGAAGTTGGGCTCTGGAAACGGGATCCAACAATTTGTCTCTAAGGTTTCTCAAAATGGCTGATGCAAAAGCTCCCATTTAGCTCTTTTCTTGTTCTTTAAATATCCTCTTGTGTTCTGAGCAGCCTTGGGGTTTTTTTAGGGTCCTACAGGCCCAAACAATACCTCAAAACTTGACGTTCTTAAGTGTCTGCAAGTTTGCCCGATGCAGGCCATAATCGTAGGCCATTTGTTGGGCTTTTTCATGATCATGGCCTGACATGGCATGATCGTGGGCTATTGTTTTGGCCCAAATGTCGTTGAAACTTCTCCATTCTTCGATATTCATCCTTAAATCCTAGCAAACACATCAAGGTACCTCAAAAAAACATAATATTTAAGCTCAAAGACTTGTACTAACTCATAATACACTTAAAACATAAATAATTAACAAACTAACACACTTCTAACCTAACACATACTAAATGATTAGATTATCACCTAAACACATATTAAACTATGCCCTAAACTACGATGCAATTTACATTTATCATAGAGCAGATTTATTGTTAATGTATATTGTTATCAGACCTTCTTATGGGTAGTATAACTCACTCAAAATATTTTTCAACCATACTAATTGACATGTACATGCTACTACAGTGATATATTCAGCTTCACACATCGAGAAAGCAAATATTTGTTACTTTTTTAGTGACCATGAAAATTTGTTGGTCCAATGTGAAATGCATATCCAGAGGTGCCCTTTTCTAAGTCTCCACCATAATCACTTTCTGAATTACCATTTAACTTTAAATCTTGAGAATGTGTATAAAATAGACCATGATTTATTTTACCTTTAACATATATTAAAATTCTTTTACCTACAATGAAGTGATCTTACTTTGGGCATGTGAAAGTTAAGTATCTGAGAATTTTGACTAGACTCTTGAATAGTGTTGAGTTTACTAATTCTCTATTTGAATCCATTCTCAATCTTACACTTATTTCTGCTAGCATAGCCATTAGCTTGCAATCCTTCATTCTAAAATTGTTCAAGATTTGTTTTGTATACTTCTTCTGCGACATAAATATGTTTTTATCTCGATTCTAAGAAAGTATGACATTTCACCAATATCTGTTATTTTGAATTCTTTAGTCATAGCTTTCTTAAAATCACTAAACATACTTGGATCATTTCCTGTGACGATCATATCATTGTCATATAAACATACAATCATGATATCACCATCTTGATTTTTCTTTGTGTATAAGGCATACTCATGTGGGCATTTTACAAAGCCATTCTTTTGGAAATACTTATCTATTCTCATGTTCATACCCGTGGAGTTTACTTTAATCAATACAATGCTTTCTTTAGACAATAGACTTTGCCTTCATGTTCCTTTTTAATATATCCTGGTGGCTGCTTAATATAGAATTCTTCTTCTAGGTATCCATTCAAGAAATTTGATTTCATATCCATCTAATAAATCTTCCGTTTATTTTGTGCTATTAGTGTTGTAAGAAGTCTAATAGTATCAATTTTTCCAACTGGAGCAAATACTTCTTCATAGTCAATTCCTTTTCTCTACTTATACACTTTAGCAACTAATATTGGCTTGTATTTTTCAACCTTTCCTTTTTGATTAGTCTTTGTCTTGTACACCCACTTAACTCCTATTGCCTTATGTACTTTTGAAAGATTAGTTAGTTCCTATGTGTCGTTTCTATTGATCGCAACAATTTCTTCATTCATGGCCTTTTTCCACTTCTCATCTTTAATAACCTTTTCATATGTTAATGTATCACACTCTGCCATTAAATAAAAAAATGAGTAATCAAATGTTGTCTGTACCTATTTTGTGACATTTAGATATCATGTAGACTCTATATTTTTATAGGTGCTCCCCCTGAATTTCTACTGCTACTACTGTTATGTGATGAAGTTGATGGTGTTGATGCAGGAGTTGATGAAGTAGAGTTCTATGGAGGAATTTGTTCATCTCCTTGTTCATCTTGTGTGTTGGAGTCATCATCTTTATCATCATTAAAAAATAATCCTTGAATTTTCTTATCTTCTTTATTCCATTTCCAATAATCTGCTTCATCAGATTCGACATCTCGTGAGATGATCACCTTCTTAGTCAAAGGTTTGTATAATCTATACGCCTTACTCCTTTTTTCATAGCTAATAAATATACATTTTTCACCTTTATCTTCTAACTTCTTTCTTTTTTGATCAGGAATATGGGCATATGCAATGCACCCAAAAATCATGAGATGTCCAATTGCTGACTTGTTACCACTCCATGCTTCATTTGGTGTTTTTAATTTTACACTTTTTATTAGACACCAATTTAGCAAATAAACAACACATAGAACAACTTCAGCCTAGAAAGTTCTTGGTAAGTGCTTTCCTTTCACCATGCTTCTCGCCATATCAAGAATCATATGATTCTTTCTTTCTGTGATGCCATTTTGTTATGGTGTATATGAAGCTGTCAACTAAAGATAATTCCATGCTCTTTGCAAATTGTTTCGAACAACTTGATGTGTACTCTCGGTCAGATCTAACTAGTTTTTAATATTTCTCACTTTGTTTTTCTACCATTACTTTGAACTCCTTAAATTTATCAAGGGCTTCTAATTTTTTCTTTAAGAATATACACCCAACTTTTCCTACTGAAATCATCAATAAAGGTAATATAATACCTATTTCTACCAAGGGATGGTATCAAATGGTCTAGTTATATTTGAGTGAACAATATCTAACGATCTTCTAGCTCTCCATGATTTTCTAACTTCAAAACTTTACCTATGTTGTTTCCCTTTGATGTATGCTTCACATAATTAATCCTATTGATTAATTTCTAGAAGTCCTTTTACCATCTTTGCTTTTGATAGTAATTTTACTTCAATAAAACCAAGAGGACCAAACCTTAAATGTCATATCCATGATTCATCTTTAATGACATACTTCAAGCACTTCAGTACTTCTGATTGAATATCAAGTGTGAAAAGACGATTATTTGTCATATCAACTTTAGCAATTAATTCTCCACCTTTGTTATCGACAAGAGAGCAATTCTAGTGTATGTCGTACATTTTTTCTAAGAGTTGACCAAGGCTAATAATATTGCTTCTTCATGCAGGTATATAATAAACATCATATGTATACCTCTTCTCTCCATTTTTAAGGTAATCATAAGCTTACCTTAACCTTTAACTGGAATTTTTGATGAGTCACTGAATGTAAAACCCCAAACCTTTCCTTTCATTGAATATAAATTTTAATGGTCGGTGAATAGTATTTTTGGATGAATAGTAAATCTGAGTGAATAGTGATTTTTTGGGGAACCCAATCCTGAAATATTGAAAATTATCTGGAATAAGTATTAGAGTCCAACGATACTAAAAGAAATCAAAAATAAGTATGATTGGATGAATTTTGAGAGTTTCAAAAGTTTAGGGTTAAAATGCTCTTTTTGAAAAATAATGAGTATTAATGATTTTAAACCCATTCGAATTGTTTTTAAAAAGCATCTAATCAATTAATATTTACCTGAGTGTCTTTCATGGACAATTTGATGGTAAGACAGTTGTGGAATATTTTCAGAGTTTAACTCGGTTAGTTGATGAATTACGTTCATTAAAGGACAATTTGGTCTTTTTACATGATGTTAAGGCAATTTAGTCTTTTTTGCATTGTGATAGTGGAATGATGAATCAATAGAAATGGCCAATGAGGGAATGCCATGTGGAATGAACTAAAGAAGTATAAAAAAGCCAAAAGTAAGACAAACATTCTTCATTTTGAGAGAGAGTCGTGAGTGTCCAAAATAGAAAAGAAAAGAGAGAAGCTAAAGGTGGGCTTACAACCGTGGAGAAAAGAAAAGGTGTCTGCTAATTGTCATGGGTTTTGAGTTGGAGTTTAAGAGATATTGACCAAGTAAAAATTGAAGAAAAAGTAGTAAGTTTTTCTAACTTTAATTTCTAGTTCTGTGGATTTTGCATGGAATGGTTTTGATGTAAGATCAATGGTGATTCTGACATGCAATGAAGTAAATAACAAGTTTGTAAATATATAAGAGTTGAAATCAAGAAAGTAAACCAAAGAATCAAGTTTGAGAGAATCTACCGTGGCTAGGGTTTTTACTATGATACGATTAAAAAGTAAAATTTGGTTGAAGATGATAAGAGAGATAACCTAGTGAAATTTTATCTTTAGTTCTCGGTTTACTTGAACCAGTCCTATTGTTATGGCAATAACTCGGCCAAAGACCTCTAAATTGGATTATTATAATTGGAGCTGAAACTTTAGACATAGTACTAAAAATATCTAGAAGAGACCTAGACCAAATTCTAGTCGAATGATATTGAAATTTGATATCGATTATGGTAACCTAATATTGTCCTTATGTTGAAGTAGCTTGTGACATTTGGTACATGTTTCATGATTTATAAGTTGAAATGGCATGATTTTTGACGCTATGGAAACTAGACACACAACAGAAGAAATTTATAGAATTCCTTAAAACCTATTATGAACATTTGAAATTGGAGCTATCGATTATGGATATGAGTCAAAACCAGTTCATGCATGATTGAGATATGGTGAATTAAATTTGGTGAGATTGTGCTTTGAAGAAATTGTTAAGCTAGAATGGGTAAAATATAGTATTTAAGTAACTTTTAAAGTTAGATTTGGAAACGAAGACCAGTAGATTAGCTTACGGAAGTAAGCAGAAATACGATTAGTGTACATGTTACATGATTATATACTAATCTCAAATTTGGTTAAACCGAATTATAGTTTTAATGTCTTATTTCTGAATTTGGAAATAAATACCTAAGTGAAAGTGTTTTGTGTAGGTAAACGAAAGGCACCAAACACGTGAGTGTGCTTGGCGATAAGTTTGCAAAACATTGAGTGTGTATTAATTAATTTTATGAAAATGATTTCTATTTTATCGTGAAGTAAATATTGATTATGAGTCTTATATGAATGATGCATTACAAGTGAATATTGCTAGTATACATTTATGTTTTAGCAATATGTGAATTGAAGTTTGAAAGTTAAATCTTATATGATTTGAGTTTACATTGGGATGATATTATTGGTTGATAAAAAGGAAATGTTTTTTATCCTATCGTATACCGATAGGTTTTATACATATTATTATACCGGTGCATAACGGTTAACTTAGAGAGGGTAAGTGATATAGAACTAGCTCTATAATTAGTGGTTAACTAGTTGCGAGTAAGCAATGTAGCACCAGCTCCATAACTACCGGCATATAACGGTTAACCTATTGTGGGTAAGCGAAGTAGAACCTGTAGTTAACTAGTTACAAATAAATGATGCAAAACCAACTCCATAACTATCGATGTATAGCAGTTATCTTAGTTTAGGTAAGCAATGTAAAACCAACTCCGTAACTAGTAGATAACTAGTCGCAGGGAAGCGATAAAAAACTAGCTCTGTGACTTTAAGCCTATGGTTACCATATACAAAAGAAGTTAATGATAGTTTATGTCGTGTAAGAAATTCATGAAATTTTTAATTTCACCACTATTTATTTGAAAAGTCATTTGAGAAACTTAATTTCTGGAAGCATATATGTTTCATATTAGTATTAAATTATACGAATTGAGATGAATTTGTTTTAAAGAGGTTTAAATTATTAAATATGATTTGAATAGAAAATCTAAAACTCACTGGGTTCGTTTATCTCACACTTTCTTTTCTTTTTTTTTCAAATGAAACCTCTCAAGTGCACCCTCAGGGGCTTCAGCAGTAAGGACTCTACCTTATGACTAGTTAACTTTGTCACGTGCTACTCTATAGGCGTTTTTTCCTTGTGAATGTTTTTTAGAACATTTGCATATTCATGAATATGTTTTGGGATGTATTTTATGTAAAGAACGCATGTATATGAACATTTTAAAGTTAAATGTATGAATATGTTTTAGTTTTTTAAAAAGATTTATTGAAGTGATTATTTAAATTGCTTGTTAATGGACTTGAAGTCCAAAAATTGTAGTGGGAATTTTGATGTGATTAAAGAGGTGTTTTGAACTTTTACAGGGATTTTTGAAAATTTTGGGAATGTCAAAATACAGTCGTTATTCAGCAAAAAATTTTAATAAACTGGTTTTAAAAACTCTAAAGTTTATATTTATGAATGTTGAGTTAAAGCTTTTTGATAAAAGAGACAATAGGCTTAGCTCCACTGGAACTTTCCAGTTAGATCAAACATCGACTAAAGGCACCATGGGGTGCTGGGTGTGGCACCTAATCCTTTTAGGATAAGGGCTTATCACCGAAAGTAACTTCTCCTTAGATAGTCTTATCCAAATTTGTAAACAACTCCTTTCACCCACACATATGGTTGCTAGCATCGGTGTTAAGATACTAAATAGTTTTCTTGCACTCTTCATTTCCTTTGTATGTTAAGAAAATAGTCGATTCAGCTTCTTTATCTTCTGTTGCTACAAAATGATTTGTTCCTTTGACAGGACCCTATCCTGAAATGACTAGTTGACCTGCTCGGCACTCCACAGTGGCCTTCCAATCGATATCTAAATTGGTTAGAAAGTTCTCATGAAACTAAGCATATTGCCCTTGTTATGGAAAAGCTTTAACTCAATAACAAGAAATGTAAAAGGTGGAGTTTTGTTTTTTAGTTTATTAAAAATTTTGGTAGCATAACGATTGTATTTTGACATCCCAAAATTTTCAAAGTCCCTGTAAAAGTTCAAAACACTTCTACTATCACATTAATTTCTCAATTACAAAGTGGGGACTTCAAATCCACTCACATGCAACCTCAAATAGTTACATTAATAAGCTTTGAAAAGCTAAAAGAAAATAATGCATTTCATTTAAAAACCTTTATACACATCCATTCTTTACACAAATGTACATTCCAAAACATGTTCAATGATGTGCAATAGTTCTCAAAAGTATGTACAAAGCAAAAATGCCTACACAGTAGTATATGATGAAATTAATTACAGAAGCCCTTGAGTGTGCACCTAAGAGATTTTATTTAAAAACAAAAAATAGAGTGTCAGGTAAATGATTGTAAATAAAATTCTTTATAAATCATTTATAATAATTGACAAATCCCTAAAAGAAATTCATTTCATTTAGTATAAGAGAATACCAATATAGAACATATAAGCATCTTGAAACCAAATTTCTCAATTTTACTTTAAAACAAACAGTAGCAACATTATTTATTGTCATGAATTTCCTATACAATGTAGCCAATCACAAACTTCTTTGCACTATGGTGCCCTTAGGCACAAGGTCATGGAGCTAGTTATGCATCATTTACTCGTGATTGGTTAAACACTAATTACAAAGTTGGTTCTGCATCGCTGACCTGTAATAGGTTAACCACTATAGATCGGTAGTTATAAAGTTGGCTCTGCATCGCTTACCTGTAACAATTTTGGCTAGCACTTTATATACTCCTAGGCGCAAAGGGCGACTCATTAGACTGGACTATTGATAGATATAATACCAGCCACTGTTAGTAACTAACACCCCCTAAAAATTGCCATTTGCATTTGGAATACTCTGATCGGTATAATATCATGTAATGAGCCGAACAGTGTGCCATAAGCTAAAAACGAGATCATTTTTCTTAGTACTTTAACTTGTTGCATAAAGATTAAACCATTTTGTAAAGTATTTATATAATTTCAAAATAAAAAACAAATGGTAGGTGTTTAGAGCCTATCACAATTGTGACATTGCCTTTGTCCCATGTACATTTAATCAATCTCATAATTAAACAATTGAATGCATAATTTAAAATCACATGCCATCAATTTTATTGAAAAAAGTTATTCAAATGAAATGATTAAAATACACTCATAGTTTTGTAAATTTATCATCAAGCACACTCATGCGTTATATGCCTTTCCTTTACCTACACAAAGAGCATTTCGGTTAGGCATTTATTTCAATTCATAAACAAGGCATTAAAACTATATATTCGGTTTAATCGATCTGCCAAGAATTCATACCTCCCTTTGTTACATTATTTTTGCATAGCAAACGTTCTCATTAGGTTTTGATGTCTTTAGACCTTTTTTCCTCTATGTCTTTAATTTCTATAGCATCAAAAATCATGCCATTTAAACTTCTAAATCATGAAACATGTAACAAATATCACAAGTTGCTTTAACACAGGGGTAGTATTAGGTTATCATTTTCAATCTCAAATTTCAATATCATTCAGCTTAAATTAGGTCAGTAATATGTCTTAGGTTTCATTTCAGTTTGAATCACCCAATTTTGAGGTTTATGGGCTGAGTTATGGCCAAAAAAATAAGACTGGTTCAAGTGAACTGAGAACCTAAGACAAAATTTCACTAAGTATGGCTATCTCTCTTATCAACTTCGACTAAAATAGATTTTTGAATCATACCACACATAAAAACCTAGCCATGGAAGATTCTATCAAAATTGATTCCTTGATTGATTTTTTTAATTTAAACCCTTAAATGCTTCCAAACTTATTATCTACTTTATAGCTTGTCAAAATCACCATTGATCTTATATGAATCTATCACATTTAAAAACCCCAAAACTAGAAATTTAGGTTAGGAAAACTTACCACTTTCTTTCAATCTTTTGGACAACTTGAAGAACACTTAGTCTTGATGAAGCTTCCTTCAATTCATTCTCCAAAATCATGAAAAATCAATCACCCCTTTTTTTTTCTCTTTTCCTTGGCCGAAATCACCTTTGCTCTTCTCCTTTTGTTCTTTTGTTTTCACTCACGGCTAACTCTCCTAAACAATGAAGCATGTTGTCTTATTTTATGCCTTATGTGCATGACACGTCTTCTCCATTAATTAGTCACTAATCCACTAATTAGCATATAAAAAAACCAATTTGCCCATAATTGCTATATAAAAAGACCAAATTGTCCTGTAATGAATTTAATTCAACTTACCGAATTAAATTCTAAAAATTTTCCGTAACCTTCTTCTCATCAAATTGACCATGGAATACTCTAATTTAGGTCAATACTTATTAACTAGATGCTTTAAAAAATTTTAATGAGCTTAGAAAACATATGTATCCATTATTTTTCCATAAAGAGAATTTTAAGTCCTAAACTTTCGAAATTCCTGAAATTCATCTGATCGGAATTATATTCAATCCATTTCACTATCATTAAACTCTAGTACTTATTTTGAATATTTTCAATTCTTCTCAGCATCAAGCCTTCAAAAATCACTATTCACGCAGAAAAATACTATTCACTAAACATAAAAATTTACCTTCATTAAAAGGAAAAGTTTGGGGTTTTGCATCCTCCCTCTTAGGGGTTGATCTACACTTATAACTAAAATCGTCATACTTGTTACAGTTATAACATTGCACTTATGATTTATTACCTCGTTGTTGAAAGCCATCTCTTTTTTAGTTTTAGAATCCTCAATCACGACCATATATTTGATAGCCTTCATTTATAGGCTTCAAAAGATTTCCTACCACGTCCTCGTCCACAATATCCATTTCTATAGGGCCCTCTGTAGCTACCTTGATTTTCTCTGCCTTGTTTGCAACTACTACTAGTTTGATTGCCACCAATAGATAACTTGCTTTGCAAAGCTTGTTCCAAACCATCAATACTTTCATTTTGGGTCATTCTCAACTCCTAAGCTTGAAGAGAGCCCATAAGCTCATCAATAGAGATTTGTGACAAATCCTTTGATTCTTTAATGGTAGGGGTGACATAATCAAATTATCTTATTAATGAACGTAAGAGTTTTTCCATCACCCTAACATCATTAATAACTTCTCCATTTTTTTTTACATCTTGTTTTCCATTGTTTTCATACTAGTAACATAGTCACTAATCTTTTTGGAATTATACACTTTGAATGTTTCAAATTCAACAGTAGAGTTTCCTATGCATCCTTTGATGTTTTTGCATCTGCTATTTTTTCAAATGTTGATTCGTGAACTCCTTGAAAGATGAAAAACAAAGCCTTTTTTTCATTCTTGAGTGATTCGTTAAGTAATGTCCTTTGCGCCTTTGATAAAGATACTTTGGCAGTCGCATCTTCAGGCTCAATGTAGCCCTCTTCAATAATCTCCCCCAAATATTGTGATCCAAGTAGTACCTTCATTTGGATGTTCCAATTTTCTTAATTTGTTTTCATTAATTTTGGAATTTGAGGCTAAATCATATTGGCCATTTTCACATCCTTGAAACGTAGTCACGAACTTGGATATGATACCACTTGTTGGAAACAAAGTAGATTAACTACTAAAAAAATCAAATAACAATATATATTTATAAAAACAATGTTACACACTCTTGAGCTACAACTCTTTGTTTTTCTCTCTATTTTCCTTTGTTTTTATCTGCTTTTTCTCTTTTACAAACATTACAAATACAAGGGCTTTTTATAGGTGTGAAAGTCAATTTATTCACACACTTAGACAACTAATAAACAACTACAAAATAGCTAGCTATAATAAATAAATTTGACAGCTAACAAAGTTCAAGATAAGAGACGTGTGTCTAGAAGAACCTATAAGAGTTCTATAAGGGTTTATCTTCTAATAGGAAAAACACCCAAAGACGTATAACAATGCGATGATAGCCCTTTAAAAGAATTTTTAAATAAGAAAAAAAGATTCTAAAAAAATACTCTTTTT
>JAOTAZ010089880.1:0-11664 GCA_025629785.1 Erythroxylum oxycarpum | reverse complement strand
AAATTCAAGCGGAATTGTAAAAGTTCGCACTGAACTCAAAAGTGCTCAATAGAGTGGTTTGCCAAAATCCTAAGCGGGAGCTTGGGTAGAGGACGTAGGTCTTAGCACCGAACCTCTATAAAACAGTGTTTGCTCTTCTTCTCTATCCTCTTTACTTTAAATTTGATTGAATTGGTTTTTGTGTGTTTAACTTCTTATTTTATTGTAGCACTGTTTCGAAAAGTTCGAGAGATCTATTCAACCCCCCCCCCCCCCTTCTAGATCTTTACAAAAGTGAGTGGTAAGTAAAGCTCAATGTATCATAATAAAGAATTATAATTCAAGCCCACCTAAAACAAGTTATGAACTTTATGATTAAAACCAAACTGTTTCAAGTTACGGTCAAAAGGTTGATATTATTTTAATTACTTCTAGCCCTTGTATATTGCATTGAAAGATTTTTAATCAATTATGGAATAATTAAATTATTCAATAAATTCAAAACATATATAGGATTTGGTAATAATAGTAACTTAAACTATTATGAATGGCATACAGGGTGTGAAATTGATTTTACTAACTTTGTAATTATAAAATGGTACAATCATTTAATGATTCAATAATCTTTAATGTATAGTAATAAGTTAATTTTTAACAAGATGTATAAATAAAGATATTGTAAATTATTTTTCTAAAGACTTTGAAGCCTACTAGTTAATGTTAACATAAGGAATTTATCCACCTATACTTTTCGGGCCAAACCACCATCACTTAATTCCAACAATAAAAATATACATTTGCATAAGTTAATATCCAAGCTCAAATTTTTCTAAGGCTTAAATTTTTAAATAGCAGAGAAGAGACTTGCCTTTCATTTGTAAGGTTTTAAATTGTTCTCCAAATAAATATTTATTAGATGTTTTAGAGGTTGTAGTAAGTGGACCACCATAACGTTAGCTTATGACTAGATTTTTTGTAATTTTTTATTGGTGATGTTGTGTCAGTATAGTGCACTACTTGGAATTCTATTTGACTTATGTTTCTTTTTTCACTTAGATAAGTTTTGAAATTTAGTGTACAAGTTACATATCCTTCACTTTTCTATTAACTTGGAAATTATTTGTGTGTAAAAGTTACATCTATATGGAACTCTAACATTAATAATTCATAATAGGGATTTATATTGCTTTTAATATTTCCTAATGAGTATAAATAGGTTTACAATGGCTCAATATAGAGGTATAAGACTATTGGTAGGAAGTTTATATTAGGATCTGAGTTGAAATATATTGATGGAGATACAAGTATCTTTAAAAAATTAACCTTGATTATACCAATTACAGATAAATATGTAAGATTGGAAACGATTTATGGTACTTTCAAGTTGACAAGTTGTATTATAAGCTACCAAGTTCTAACGTTAGTGAGTCATTGAGCCTAAACAAGATGTATTAGGCTTTTAAACCTTACAAAAATCTATAAAATGGTTAATGGATATATAACCCATAAGTTAGGCATACCAATCCCTAAACCTAACATATTACCTAGAACTAGACGAAAGGAGATCAGCAGGGAGGATTGAGAGAGTCATCATAAAGAAGGAAGTAGTGTTATTAGGGTGAGTTATGTTGATGATTTAGTTATTAAAGATATAGGAATACAAAATGTTGACCATGTTGATGAATAAATTGGTAACTAGGTGAAATATATTAGTCACTATGGTGATGAATAAGTTTGTGATCAAGAAAATGAATATGTACAAGCTGATTTCTGTGAAGAAATTTTAAATGACCATTAACTAGTTGAAATTGATTCAACAGATTATGGTAGTTTTATTGGTAATGATAAAGAAGCATTAGGTAAATCATTGCAAAGGGCAAATACCAAGTACTAGGCATAATCCAACAGGTATGGCACCATATTGTAGATTAGGCATAGAGTTTAAAAATGCAAAAGAATTTAAAGATGTTGTAGATTATATAGTAAAAACATAATACAATGTCTGGTTGGAAAATAATGAAAGCCATAGAATCAGAGTTGAGTATATTTGGGAATGCCTATGGAAGTTGTGTGTTGGATATGAAAAGAAATAAAGGTGTTTCAAAGTGAAGATATATCAATTTGTTCATAGTTATTTCACAATTAATAAATAAAATTGGTTTCTTCTATGTTCTTAAAAAGACATTTCAAATATAAAATTCTTGAGAAGTCTCGTATCTTTACAACAAACATGTTTAAAGAGTGTAGAGAAGAACTTAATATACTTGTTAGCTCAAACATCTGCAGAGCAATGAAGAGGAGATTGAGAAAAGAAAAAGGAAACAATTTTGTTAATGAATATGTCAAACTACAAAGATGTGTACATAAGTTGAAATTTTATAATCTCGGCTCAACCGCAGAGTTATAACTAGCAAGGAATCAAGATACTTTTTTTCTAAATAATGAAAATTACATTTTATGCAAACAACTATCATAACATAACATTCGTTTTATTCTTCATTATCTTTTGTTGCAGTCCAAAAGGTTAAAGTTTTGCTTTGATGTCATGAAAAGAGGATAAATGCATTTGAGACCTATTTTTAGGATAAATGATTGCTTCTTGAAGATAAAAGTATGTTAATTGCTGAGAGCAACAAGGAGAGATAAGAATGGAGGGATATATTATTAACATAGGCTATTGTGAAGGTCAAAAACACTGATTTATGGAGATGGTGCATGAATTTACTAGCATCTGAATTGGAATCAAATGATAGTGAAGGAATTATAGTCATATATGATGTGCAAAATATAACTTAATTGTCAAATATTTACTATTAAATAGAATTCATCAATTTTTAGAATATTTACTAGATTTTTTATATATTATTTTAGGGATTTGTCAAAGATGTAAAGGAGACTTTACTAAATAACTCACCAAATGTGCGCTAAGCACATATACTATAAATAATGTGGGGAAGAGAAAGGAAAGGACTTAAGAAAGCAATTATGTAATTGTGAATGGTCAACTTATGCAAACGATTTCAATAGGCAGCTTAAGAGGCTTTACAAAATAAAATTTGGATGCACTTCTGTGTAGCTTAAATATTTTTAAAAAATGTGAACAAGATTTTACCAATCATTAGAATGAAATGTTTAGTAGATGATAATAATATGAGTGAAACTTTCAATGGATGAATCTTATCAATTAGAGACAGGCCAATAGGTAGCATGCTTAAAAAAATTAGAATTATATTAATGAAGAGACATTCAGATATGAGACAATTTATACATAAATGGAAGTTAGATATCGCACCAACTATAGTGAAGAACTTGGAAAAAAAAGATGTAAATGTCATTAAGAATAGTTTGGAATGGAGATGAGACATATAGAGTTTCAAAGGGTTATGGCAAACATGAGGATTGGTAGACAACAAACATGTAGTTATTGAGGATGGGATCTATATGGATACCCTTACAAACAGAGGACATTGTAGATGGTTGCTAACAAGAGGCTCTGTTCCATAGTTTGATTGAATGTGTTGGCTTATTAGAGATAAAAGTTTTGGCTTATAATTGAATCAAAGGTGGCATACCACTAACTAAAAACCTCATATTAAGGAAACCCAAAATCATAAGAAATAAAGGACAAAACGAGCACAAAAATTTGGAAAATCTAAAGAAATTGTCTTAGAAATGACAAGTGCAAAAACATAGGAAGTGTGGTAATTTTAGCCATAACTCTAGAAAATGCGTCAAGAAAGGTTCAACATTGCCTATCGAGGCATATTCACAGGTATATAAACTTACTTGGCAGTATAAATCATTCTATATTATTACAGCCATTAGTTTTTTCTTTTTGTTATTCCCATTATAATTATCACATTATAACTGAGGCATTTTCATAAGTATATAAACCTTCAGTTTATAATTAATTTATCTTGGTTTTGATAACTGACGAATATGTTTTTTTCATTAATATAGGTTACCAATGCAAATAAATTTGAACATATTGCTATACCAAGTGAACAAAGTTATACTATAAGTTTTATACATGATATTTATTAATTACATTGTTGAGAAGTAATTCAAAGCAATAATGGGAATTACATATATGTTTCTAGGCTGGTAGCTCTTCACAAGCTGTATAAGGAAGTTTGGAGGTGTTGTTTAATTTTTTATTGAACCAAGGAGTCCAAAGTTCAAAGGACAATACGGAACCACTTCACAATAGTTACAGGTTGAAGCAAAGAAGAGGAGAACATTAATAGCCCAACCATTATAAGAATAAGTTTTTTAGTCTAATACGACATGGCACAAAATCAATCACATTATATGATTTATGAACACTGATACATCTTTTAAATATACACTTTTGGTATAACTTTTTACTATACGTTGCTATATTTATTTGTTTTCCACTCTTATACATGAATTCTAATCTATATGTTTGTCCTTAATATATTACTAATATTACATGTGTCATATGACAAATAATATAGAATTCTTATAGTCTTCCATTACCTTCTGCTAAAGAAGACAAGTTTGATATAGTTTAATAGAAGTTAAATTTCAATCTAAATATAATAATTACAATATATAAGTTAAGTGCACAATCATTACATCTAATATAAGTCAAGTTTAAACTCTAACATTACAATTTAGTGTTATTTCTCTATAATATATGTAGGAATAAGCATTAGGCAGTTAGCACTCCTGCTAATTCATCTCAAAGAGTTAAGTTTTTTTTACTACTTTGTAGATACTATTAGAGGTTGGATGCATGAATAATTCATGATTGACACACAAAAAAGTTTTGAAAGGATTTCAACAGGAATATTGAAATAGGTACGATTTCATATATTATGATTCTAGTTTTTCAATTTATTCAATTATTAGGATCTGATTAGAAATTGTAAAATTTTATTTTTCCCCTAACACTCGTGATCAATCATAGTTAGTTTCCTAATAGTGGTGTTACAACCTCCTTTAATTGTTTAACTTGAATTAATTGCTTGATTGTCACCACTAACAAGGGCAATTTTTGCCCACGGCAAAAGATGGATGTGGAGGTAATGGTGCAATTCCAACATAGCATTATAGATAAGAAGTAGGAAGCATTGACATAGGACAGATGCAGAGGACGTAATAATGGCAAAAACTAAAAAGCTCTAATTCTGGAAAACTTACACCTGCCCCACATGGCGACAATATGTTTGCAACAGACGCTACACGCACCAATCAACGCTAGAGGCTAATTGAAGCGCAAGTAATACACAAACCTCATAGAAAGTATTCTGGCACGTGCACTCGCCAGTGGGAGTCATATTTTTATATTTGATTTTTTATATGTTTTAAGCCTTAATTAAATTAAATTAGAATAAATGAGAATAAATTGGTTTAGATTCCTAATAAATTGAAAAAATGGTTTTTAGATATTTGAAATTTAAAAAAAAATAATCATTATTAGGAATATTTTGGAATGTAGTTTAATCTTTTTAAGAAGTGGAATTATTAAGTTAAATTAGTTATCAAATCAATAATTACAATCAAACAAATGTTTTAAAGGATTTCTTTCATAATTTGACTATGTTAGAAATTATTAATAAAATAAGATTATATTATTTTGATGAGACCAAAAATTTTTGAAATTTCAAATCTCTAAATTAAATATTAAGTAGCAAAATTTTGTGAAATTTCAAATCTCTAAATTATACATTAAGAACATGATAGTTGTCTTCCATTATTTAAGAATAAAATTAGAGTCATGTTTGTTATAAGGATTGTCGAACAAATTCAATGCCCCTTTAACCCAAATATTCTTTACCTTAAATTAATGGATCTTACTTAACAAATTTGTATGATTTGGATGAGCAAACTCATGATCATATGAATTTGGAGGCATGATTAGGAATTATATATAAGATATATTTTGGCAAAGAGTTATCACTTAATGGATCTAGGAGTCACATAAAATGTGATTGATAAAGTTCTTATCTACCTGATTTAAATTTAGTTGGTTTGTTAAGCAAACCTAAGATCAACTATTTTTTTAATGGGATCCTAGCCTATTGGGAACTTATTTGATACTTCTTGATTTAATAGTGAGTGATATTGTTTTAAATAAATAGGATCAATCAAGTATTAGTCAAGTCCTTATTTTATTTGATTTTATGTTATTAACTAATACTTGCTCTTTTATGTCTTTAGGTTATCAAAAGAAGATGAGCACCAATCTGACATTGAGGAGTATCATGGACGCTAACAAGCTAATTGGACTAAATTTCTCATACTATTTTTGCAACTTGAGAATTTTTCTTAGGCAAGAAAAGAGATTGTATATTTTTTACACTGTTATTCCACCATCAGATGTGACTGATGAGGTTTAGGCGAGATATTAGCGTTACATTGATGACATTGAACAAGCTACATACGTGACGTTAGCTAGTATGTCTCTAAAGCTTCAAAGGTAGCATAAGAATAAAGATCTTCAAAGGCAGAAAGATCTTTAGTGAACCTACACGTGTTGAAGATGATTGGATATATTAAAAATTTATGCTAACTAGGTTTTGTCATAGATCATGAGTTAAGCATTGATTTGGTGTTATAGTCTCTTAGTTCGAGCTTTTCACAGTTTGTTATGAACTTTCATATGAATCAAAAGAATATGACATTGCCCGAATTGTTCAATATGCTCAATACTGCAAAAGGGTGCCTTAAGAAGGAACCCAATTCTATTCTTGTTATGCATTCTTGCAAGAGCAAGAAATAGGTCTCCAAGAAGAATAATAATAAGAAATAAAAGGCTTATGATAAAGTAGTAAAGCCAAAAGGTGGTGTCAAGAAGAAGAGAATTGATAACAACACATTTTTTCACTTAGGAGTTAATGGAATATGAGAAACAACCCAGCTTATCTTGCTACCTAAAAGACAAGAAGTTTAAGGAAGCCATTTATTTAGGTATGTTTATGATTAAGATCAATCTTTCTACTTCTATTCTATATTCTTGGGTATTAGATACTGGATATGATTCTCATATTTGCAATAACGTATAGATGGTAATATAAAGTAAAGAAATATCATTTCTATTTCTTATTTATATTTTAATGGATTTGTCTTTATTATTAAAAATAAGATTTGTTCTTTTTATAAAGATTATGTTTATTATAGATATGGATTATTAACAAATGATTTGTATAAATTAGTTCTTGAAAGGTCAATCTTTAATATAAATAGCAAGAAAAGAAAGTTAAGTAACTAAAATCCATCTTCTTTGTGGCATTGTAGATTAGATCATATCAACAAAACTAGAATCACAAAGTTATATAAAGAAAGATATTTAGATCCTTTTGATTATATTCATATGAAACTTGTGAATCTTGTTTATTGGGAAAGAAAACCAAACTACCCTTTACCGAAAAGGGAGAATGTGACAATGAGTTACTAGAGCCTATAAATTCGTAATTATGTGGCCCTATGTCTACTTATAGTAAAGGTAGATTCTCATATTTCATTACATTCATAGATGATCATTCTAGATATGGCTATGTGTACTAAATGAAACAAAAGTCTGAATCATTTGAAAAGTTTAAAGAATTTAGAATTGAAGTTGAGAAACAAACTGATAAAAGTATTAAAACACTTAGAACAGATCGAGGTAGTATTTACAGATCGAGGTAGTGAATACTTGGACAACGAGTTTTTGGATATTTAAAAGAGAATGGGATTCTCTCACAATGGACTTCCCTTAGAACTCCACAACATAATGGAGTATCTGAGAGAAGAAATCAAACTTTACTAGATATGGCACATTTTATTATGAGTCATGTAGTCCTTTCTATCTCCTTTTAGGGATATGCCATTGAAACTGGTATTTACCTTCTAAATAGAGTTCCATCTAAGTCAATTGACAAGACACCACATGAGATATGGACTGGTAGTAGACCAAGGTTGTCACACATAAAGATTTGGGGATATGATGTTTATCTGAAGTGTGCAATATCTGAGAAGCTTCAAGCTAAATCAAATAAATGCAAATTTATGGGTTATGCAAAAGAGAATATTGAATATTAATTTTACCATCCTCTTGAGCAAAGGTGTTTATCTCAAAACATGTTACATTCCTAGAAAGAAAATTTATTCTTAAGGAAAGTAGTGGGAGTGAGGTAGAGTTTAGAGAAGTTCAAAAGCCACAAATTCACAACCAGGTAAAACAAGAACCTTAAGTTGATAAATAAGATATACAATTGATGGTTCAAGAGATACTTAGTCTGTGATGTGTTAGTAGGATATGTCATCCCTTACTAAATTAGGTATACATATTGAAAAAGGGGAAGGATAATGCATGGCTCATACATGATAAGCCTACTACCTTTAAAGAAGCAATGTCTGACATTGATTCTTTAAAATGGAATGAAGCCATGAGATCTAAAATGGAATCTATGTACATTAACTAGGTCTAGACTTTGGTGGATGAAATTGATGGTATTTTACCTATTGGATGCAAACAGGTTTTTAAGAGAGAACCTGACAAGGATGGTAATCTATATACATAAAAATCAATGTTAATGGCTAAAGGTTACAAACAAAAACAAGGAGTTCATTTTAATGAAAACTTTTCACCAATATTTATGCATAAATCCATAAGAATCTTATTGGCTATAATCGCTATTATGATTTTGAAGTCTGGTAAATGGATTTTGAAACAACATTTCTCAATGGAAATTTTCTTCAGGATATGTTAGGACACAACTTAATGGTTTTGAATCCAATAGATTTTTTATTTAAGAATACAAGTTGCAAAAGTCTATTGATGGACTGAAGCAAACATCATGAAGTTGGAATATTCGTTTTGATGAGACAATCAAAGACTTTGATTTTATCAAAAATGTGAATGAACTATATGTCTATAATAAGGTTAGTGGGAGTGTACTCATTTTCTTAGTGTTATATGTGGATGATGTATTGCTAATTAGAAACAACATACCAATGCTTTAGTCTGTAAAGATTTGGTTATCCAATAACTTCTTCATGAAAGATATAAGAGCAACAACCTATATTCTAGAATAAAAATCTATAGAGATAGATCAAAGAGGCTGCTTAGGTTATCTTAATCCACATATACGGAAAAAGTGTTAAAGAGGTTTAGCATAGAGAATTCCAAAAGGGAATTCTTACCCATGTCAAATAGGATTTCTCTGACATAGAGTATATGCCCTAAAACATAATAAGAGAGATAAAAGGGGTTGGGTTTCATATGCTTCTGTAATTAGATCAATCATGCATGCGATGTTATGTACTAGACCATATGTCTCTTATGCTTTGAGCATAACAAACATTTTTCAAACTAATCCAAATGAGTATCACTGATGACTATGAAAAACATCTTAAAGTACTTAAGAAGGACTAAAGATGTTTTATTGGTCTATAGAGGAGTTAAACTGAGAGTTGAAGGGTATTTAAATGATAGTTTTTAGTCAAATATAGATGATAATAGATCACAGTCAGGATACATCTTCATTTTGAATGGCGGTGAGGTAAGTTGGAAAAGTTTCAAACAGCCAACCAAAGGATGTGTGTTTGACACCCCGCCTTCATAAGTCACAGGCCCAACATCCTAAATGACATCTAAATGCGTATCGCACAAGGGTGGCGTGCCCCCACCAGGATAAACACCAAAACAACTCACTTCTTCTATTTCTAAACATATAGTGGCTTTATGTCTCTAGTTTATTTAAGGACAAAAATCATCGCATTTGGAGATCCCATTACAAAGCTATGGCTGAAAGACTCAAACAGGGTTTTGACCTCAATCATATTGCACCTGACTTAGGGCAATTAGCATAATTGTCATAAGGGGTATCAAATTAAGATTATCTTGGGTCGTCTTGATAGAAGGCTTCGAGTTAGATTCTATAGTCTGAAGGGTCAAAAATGGAGCAGACGATAGCAAGAAGGAAATGAAGCAAAAAGCAGACGAATGCAAGAAGCAGACGAATGCAAGAAGCAGACGAATCAAGAAGCAGACGAATGCAAGAAGAAGACGAATGCAAGAAGCAGACGAATGCGGGAAGCAGACGAATGCGAAATGGTGGACAAATGCGGAAAGGTAGACGAATCAAAGTCAACTTAAGATGAAGCAAGGTCAACTTAAGACGATGCAACTCTTAAGATGAAGCATTCCTACAGACGATATGATGTCATTACAGACGAAGTGACGTCATCACAGACAATACGTCCTTATAGACGATACATCCTTACAGACGATACATTCCTAAAGAGGATATGACGTCATCACAGACAATACGTCCTTATAGAGGATACATCCTTACAAATGATACATTCCTACAGACGATATGACGTCATCACAGACTAAGTGACGTCATATCAGACAATACCACTTGATAGTCCTAAACATCTCCCCTTCTAAAGACCATAACTATGAACTCCAATGTCCAAAATTTACCAACTATAAACCGTTGGAAAACTAGAAGAAAGGTCTACAACTCTCTAGAAGGCACATTTGCCTAATTAGTCTAATTAATCTAGATCTTCACCTGACGCCTGAACATGAACTTTTTCCTTATGCAAACTTAGAAAAGCAATGTATAAACTTGAGAGGAAGTTATGAGCAAAAATGAAATCTTATTCCATTTGCATAAAAAGATAAGAGTTTTATAAAGTTTTAATAGGCATTTCTAGCCACAAATACATTAACACCTGAAAATCAAAAAATACATAAGATATAGGAATCATGAGTTGCTCAAAATTTAAATAAAGCCTTGCTTTACAAGATTTGCTTCAAATACAATATATTTCAAAAGTGGAGTGATGCCTTGGCTATTGCCTACTCGATCTCTTGCTCATCACCTGCTTATGGGGAGGAAAATGGGGATGAGCTTAAAGCTCGTGGATAAAATTTTATAATTGGTAACAAGCAAAACCATTTATAAAGTCATTTTCAATGGAGAAAAATTCATCTTTATCTAAAAAGTGCATCATTCTTATCAACTTATCATAAACATGTAGCATATCAAAAAAGTTTGGGTAGATCCATAAACATAACACACTACACATTTCCACATAATGGTATTATGTAGCCGTAAACTTGAGGGAGTTTATGAAAGAGCTCCGTGCCACTAGTGGGCAGGCGGGAGAAACCTATAACTTAGTCTGTTGGATCGCGTTTCTGGAATCTAACCCGCTTACTCTGATACCATAAATGATGGGACCCGATTGCGAAACCGAACCCCCACCAGAAAAGTGAAAATCGGAAAGCGAAACAAAATCAAACGAACGGATCGAAAATCATCTAGCGGAAGCAAAATGATAAACAGAAACGAAAACAAAGCAAATCGAATCGGATTTCGAAACGAAAACAAAAGAACGGACGAAAACATGAATCGAAAAATGAATCAAAAATGGAGCAAGCAAACGATCCAATCGAACCGAAACAAATTCTGACATCCGTAGCGTACATCTTCGAAACCTAATTTAGCGTTGGAAACCTTAGACTAAGCCAAACCAAAATCCGATATAAAATTTTTTTTTCTTTCTTTCTCATTCATTCTTTTTCTTTTTATTCAATCTTATTCAAAACAAACAACAATTTCCCTACTGGAAATTTCATCCACAAATAATACTCAATTCATAAAATTCGTCTTAAACTCAATCTCATCTTTAACAAAACTTATTCTTATTCTTTCTTAT
>JAOTAZ010089853.1:0-11668 GCA_025629785.1 Erythroxylum oxycarpum | reverse complement strand
AAATGAGGGGATATGAATGTATAAGAAGAATCTTATGAATTGAGATTTGGATTTGAGGACGAATTTTCCAAATGGGAAATTGATTTTTGCTTTGTATGAGATTGAACAGAATGAAAAAAAAGAAAAAAAATTCACTGATACAGATTGGTTTAGACCGATTGTCTTAGAGTTTTCCAATGCGACGTTTTTCTAAAATATTTTTTTTGGATGTCGGAGTTAAGTTTTTGTCCTTAAATGATTTGTTTCCCTTGATTCCAAGCCATTCACTTTTCTTTAGCTCATTAAGAATTCGATTTCCTTTTGTTTCTTTCGCTTTTTGATCTGATTTGCTTTCTTTGACTTTCGCGCACTTTGACTTTCGCCTTATGTTTCTGTTTTCAATTTTTTTTGCTTTATAATTTGTTCGTTCGTTTCCGCCGATTTGTTTTTGTTTGCATTTGGCCCACTTTCGTTTAGGATCTATTCTTTTGTTTCGCTTTCGATTCTTCGATTTGTGATTCCGTTTTTCGTTTAGGGTTTGGTTTCAAAATCGGGTCCCAACATGTTCAACCTCCTGCCTTTGTTATAAGTGAAGCACTTGTTCTATCTTTAGATGCATATAGCACCACTATTGCATGTGAAGAACAATAGAAGGATGAAAGTCGACTTACTTCATTAAGTGACTTACGAGAAGAAATAGTTCAAATACGACAAGACCTCAAGTCATTCAGTACAGAAGTGAAGGAGATGAAGGACATGAAGTTAGAAATATTGAAGCATCTACAGTCGTAATTCATTTTTGATCAATGACAAATAGGGGGAGAGAGAATAAGAAAAAATTCGAAAGAGGAGAAAGAAACAATTTGAGAGAAGAAAAAGAGACAGATAGGGGGAGGAAGAATAAAAGAAGAAGAGAAGAAGTAAGTTCTATTTCTATTCTATTATAATCTGTACATGATTCTATTTCTTACTAATATGATTATTTGTTATCATCAAAAAGGGAGAGATTGTTAAGTCAAAATGACTTTATGTGAATGATTTTGATGAAGAATAAATAACAATGAAAGAAGACAATAAGATGGAAGCAGAAGAATATGAGATGGAAGCAGCAAAGCAATAATCGGATGGAAGCGTAAAAGCTAAAAATCAGACGGAAGACAAAAGACAGATGATAGAAAATCAGACAGAAGCGAAAGACAAAAGACAGATGATAGAAAATCAGGTAGAAGCAGAAGACAAAAGACAGACGATAGAAAATTAGACGGAATCACGAAGACAAAAGACAGACGATAGAAAATTAGACGGAAGCAGAAGACAAAAAATAAACGATAGAAAATTAGATGAAAGCGTGAAGATAAAAGATAGACGATAGAAAGACAGACGTAAGGTGCAAAACAAAAGACAGATGGAAGGCACAAACCAAAAGTGAGACAGAAGATGCGCAAAACAAAAATCAAATGGAAGGAAGTGAAACGGAAGAACCGATACCATGTCGGTTTAATAATCAACTTGAGTTAATTACAGAACTCAACTGAATAACTGTTTCTTGAAAGATCAAGAAACAAGAAGAAAGAAACAGTTATCAAGAAACGGTTGAAGACGAAGTCTATAAATACGAATCGAAGTCGAAGACTGCAGAAATTAGAGATTTTAAGAGAAGCTTAATGAGTTAAGAAATTTTGTTGTGCGAAAAACTAGAGCGATCAATTGCTGTAACAAAAGCTCAAAAACTCTTTCAGTTGAAAGAATAGTAGATAGCCTGAAGAGGCTAAGCGTGAAAGAATACTTGTTATAAGAGACCTGAAGAGGCTCGATATCAAAGAATACTTGTAACGCTGTGAAAGATTGTGAAATCTCATAAAGATCTCTGAGGACTGGACGTAACTCACGGTTTGGGGTGAACCAGTATAAATCGGTTGTGTCAACACTCCCTCAACTCTTAACTTTCTCTTAACTTTGTATTTTCAATCTTAATATTTTCATACGAGAATTCACAAGGATTTTACAATATTGATTTTCAATAGTTTGAGAAAAGAACAAGTTTCTTTTAAGGAAATTGTTAAAAAGGGGATCAGTGAAAAAGAATACACAATTCAACCCCCTTCTTGTGCATTTGTATATATTTTATTAAAGTCTTTATTAACGTGTGATTTACTTCAGGCATCTAATGAATTTTAGACCTAATACATACTAATGTTTGTGGTTCAATGTCCATAAATTCCAAAGGAGGTTTCGTATACTTTAGTACCTTTATCGATGATCATTCTTAATATGAGTACAAGTCTGAAGCCTTTGAAAGGTTCAAAGAATTCAAAAAAGAAGTTGAGAAACAATTTGGGAGAAGTATTAAATCACTTCGATTGGATCAAGGTGGAGAATACTTAAGCCAAGAGTTTTTGGATTATCTCAAAGATAATGAAATATTGTCCCAATGGACTCCACCTTACACGCCATAACACAATGGTGTGGCTGAGGGGAGAAACCAAACCTTGTTAGACATGGTGAGGTCTGTGATGGGTTTAGCGGATTTATGAAAATCCTTTTTGAGGTATGCACTCGAAACTTTTGTTTATGTATTAAACAAAGTCTTATCCAAGTCAGTTGATGTTGCTTCATATGAGATATGGACTAACAAGCAACCTTATCTTTCTCATATGAAAGTTTGGGATTTTCCTGCTTATGTGAAGCGGATTCAGTCAGATAAGCTTGAAGCTCAATTTGATAAGTATCTATTTGTAGGATATCATAAGGAAACTATAGGATATCAGTTCTACCATATTTCAAAACAAAAGGTGTTTGTTTCAAAACATGTTGTCTTTTTAGAGAAAGAGTTTCTTCTAAGAGAAGACAATGGGAGCAAAATTGAAATTGTGGAAGTTCAAGATGCTCAATTAGACGCAGATCAATTGCTTGGACCTGAGATTATTGTTTATGAAGACAAAACAATAGTTTAACCTTCTGACACACAAGAAGTTTGTAGGTAAGGTAGGATACGTCTGGTTCACGAGAGATACAGATTTCTCATAAGTGAATATAACGACATATTACTGATAGATGATGATGAGCCTACTACCTATGAAAAGGTTCTGAAGAGTTCAGAATTTAAAAAATGGCTTCAAGTTATGAAATCCAAAATGGATTCCATGTATGAAAACCAATTATGGAATTTGGTTGGCCTAATTGAAGGGATAAAACTTATAGGGTGCAAATGGGTTTTCGAGAAGAAAACTGACATGGAGGGTAATATAGTTACCCATAAAGCTAGGCTTGTAGCTAAAGGTTATTGTCGAAGGCAAGGTGTTGACTATGATGAAACGTTTAGCCTAGTAGCTTTGCTTAAATCCATTAGGATACTCCTAACCATTGTCGCTCATTATGATTATGAGATATGGCAAATGGATGTAAAGATGACTTTCCTTAATGAAAACCTAACCGAGGATGTGTATATGACACAACATGATGGTTTCATATCCATGAATGGAGAAAAGGTATGTAAGCTTCAGAAATATATTTATGGATTGAAGCAAGCATCTAGGAGTTGGAATATTCGATTTGATGAGACAATTAAAGAAAATCTGGATGAGCTGTGTATGTCTAAGAAGGTTAGTGGGAGTGCAATCGTGTTCCTTGTACTATACATAGATGACATATTACTAATAGGAAATTATGCCTTTGCTTTGCAATCAGTTAAAATTTGGTTAGATAAGAACTTCTATGTGAAAGATCTTTGGATAAGCAACTTATATTTTGGAGATAAGGATATATAGAGATAGATCTAAGAGGTTGCTTGGTCTTTCTTAGTCTACATATATAGACAAAATGCTAAAGAGGTTTAGTATGGAGCAGTTTAAGAGAGGTTATTATCCCAAGATATATGGGATTACACTCTCTAAATCTATATGTCCAAAGACACAAGATGAGAGGACTCTCATGATTTTAATTCCTTATGCTTAAGCTATAGGATCAATCATGTACGCTATATTATGTACTAGACTCGATGTATTACATGTTCTAAATGTTACGAGCAGATACCAGTCAGACCCTGGTAAGGGTCATTGGGTGGCTGTCAAGAATATCCTTAAATACTTGAGAAGAACTAAGGATGTATTTTTGGTATATAAAAAAGGTGATCTTGTGGTAAGCGAGTATACTAATGTCAGTGTCCAATCCGATATGGATGAATCTGGATCCAAGTTCGGATATGTATTCACACTGAATGGTGGTCCAATCAGTTGGAAAAGTTTCAAACAAGAGACAATTATAGATTCGACGATAGAGGTGGAGTACATTACAACTTCAGAAGCGACAAAGGAAGCGGTTTGGATCAAGAAGTTCATCATGGAACTTGCTACGGTTTTGTGCATCGCTGACCCAGTGCAGTTATAGTGTGACAACAATGAGGCTATAGCATAGGCAAAGGAACCAAGGTCTTATCAGAAGTCCAAACATATACTCAGGCACTACCATTTCATTAGAGAGATCATTGGTAGAAATGATGTCAAGATAGAGAGAGTTCCCACTGCTCAGAATATAGATGCTCTATTGACTAAGCCTATTTTTCAAAAGAGTTTCATGTCACTTATACACCCCTATCGTATTAGATATTAAGGCGATTGACTTTAGTGCAAGTGGGAGTTTGTTAGAGAAGTGCTCCAAAGGTAGTCACCTTTAACACTTATTGTACAAATCATTCTATGATTGATAAAGGCATTTTTCATTATTTTGATTTTCATAAATTTATGGATTTGATGTTGATCTTAAATTGATTTAATAAGGTCCTTGATACAAAACATAGCGTGGAGGAAATCATGATGAGATCATGATAATGAGATTCCTATCATATGTAATTATGTTAGTATCTAAACTTTCCCTGGTCATAGGATTAATGAGATGAGATATCATTAATCCGAATAGACTAGCACATGTTATACTCCTTGATTGGATCAAACAGTAGATCTCATAAGCTGTAGACATGAGTTTTTTAGAGTTAACATGTGGATAATTACTAAGAGTGGTAAGTGTATTGGATTGACCTACTATGAGACAATCATATGGATATTCTATTCCAGTGTCAATGATAGTCTCATCATAGCAATGGTCCAATTATCCTTTGACTTGAGGTGCTTAAGAATATCTCGGATACTGATCCTGTGCTTTGACTCCATTCATCGGTACCTTCCAAGGGTCACTCATAGGGTAGTGATTGGGCATAGCTTGAGGTATTCAGAGGTAATTAAGTAGCCAATAAAGGATTCACCACTCTTGCTAGAAGGAGATGATACCTATTACCTCTTGTTAAGGTCATTACTTAGGAGTCTCTGACCATAGCAAATATGTGTCATGAAGAAAGTCTTCAATGATAATTAAAGTAATGAGATCCTTAGGACAAGATCTAATATCATTTGGACTATATGTGACGTAGTTAGTCTAGTTGGAGTTGACACTTTGACCATACTCTGAACCCAAGTGGGGTATAGATGGTGAATGGATGAATTGCATGACAACATTATATATGGAAAGGTTCATAGTCAAACCACTAACTTTCTGGTCAATTAGGGATGATGACGTGTTGTTAGATACCGCTCTTGACTTACTTGAATTAAGTGTTAATTCAAGTGGCCAATATAACCGAGAACCTAATGGGTCACACGCATAAGAGATCCAAAGGGTGAGTAAAATTGTCTTGAATTGTGATTCAACATATAAGAGAGTGTTTCAAGATTGTATCCAAATGTGATCATGGTAGAAAACGTTGCATGGAATAGATTAGAAACAAGTGTTAGTGGATGTCAATTTGGTCATTAACTTCCCAAAACTTCCATTAATGCATGTTATTCATGACCTTTAACTTCCCATAACTTCCATTAATGCATGCTATTCATGACCATTAACTTCCCAAAACTCTCCATTAATGATAGGAGTTATGGAAGGCTAAATGGTGCAAAAAAATAGAGATTATTTTTGTGCATCTTGTGTAAGACACAAGAAAATGGAAGGCTAAATGGTGCAAAAAAATAGAGATTATTTTTGTGCATCTTATGTAAGACACAAGAAAAAGAAAGGATCTTACTCATGCACACACTTTTTTTCTCTCTAACTCTCACAAGAGTTCTTGTTTTTACTAACATATAAAAAGAATTATAGTCATCTCTTAGTGATGTTCCATCCTTTAATCTTCGTACGGACTTTCATTAGAGATGGTCTACGTTGATCATTGTGGTTTACGATAACCCAACGCGGAGAAGATTAAAGAACAAAGGAGATCGTCGGAAAGGTATATAAACATCTTACATTTCATGTTTTTTTTCTATATCTGTATGCATGAGTAGATCTAGTTTTTAAGGCTCCGTTTTATATTTTGCTGCGTATATTTGATATATATTACGTATGAGATGTATGATCGAAACCTTACAATCATAATTTAGGATACACTTATGTTCGGGGCTATGTCTTTACAAATTATTTTCTTAAGAGTTACATGGATTGATATATGATTATGGGCTAAGCTATGTTCTTTATTATTTCATTCTTTAGAGTTACATAGGTTATAACATTGTCGTGTCTAAGGTCATTAGTAGCGCGTCGTAAAACTACATAAAATAACTAAACTTAAAACAATAGCTAGTTATAAGTCTAGGTCAATCCCATAAAGAGTGCATGTAAAACTTTTGAAATGAAAAAAATTGGTGTTTAAGTTATGGTGGTGGGGGGGTTGATTTGATTTCAATTAAGAAAATAAATTGAAATTAAACTAATGAGAGCAAATTAAAGAAAACAATCAAAAAGTGATTAATGGATTTAGAGTTTATTCCTCAGCTTAATCTTAGTCTATACACAAATAAGCGTACTTCAATGTCTTGTTATTCTAATACCTCTCTTAGCAACTATTTTTCCTTTAGGTCGTGTTTAGTTCAAGCAAGATCTTTATTTAAACCTAGCTATCGAACAACCTAGAATAAGCTCTCTAGATTTAAAAGGATAGTTGCATTATGAGTTAGGAAGTCAGGTTAATCAAGGTAACAACCACGTAAACTCGGGTTATTTAATCGAGGTTACGTTATCCCTAATGATTTAACCGAGGTTACATTATCATTAATGGGTTTACATAAAAACAATTTAAAATAGAATTAAGATCATTCTTACACAACACCTAATTCAATAAACATAGGATAACATAAGCAATCCGTAAGAGAAATGCCTAAACATGTATTTTTCTTCGATTTCACCTCGAAATTGGAAGGGGGAACCCTAGCCCTCCATGGATCTCCAAAGAGTGTGTGCTTTGTCCCTCATTTTCTCCCAAAACTGATCCATTTTATGTTTTTCTATTCAAATGTCTTTTTATATTAAAAATTAGTGAACTAGATAGTCATGTAATTAGATACATGGTTATGTATCCAACCGAGTATGTCATAAAATGTGCCCAATTTGTGAACTTACATGGCCGTATATCTTCCATATCATCTTCATAGCTTCACTTTCTTCCATTTTCTTGTCTCATCTTTCCTAATCTGTCTCCTTCTTGTTCCACAATGATAATTGATTTTGAACATCAGGAGGGTGGCTCAAAAAATGTGCTTTTAACTTACTTTTGCTCTTATACTTCCAAATTATATGTAAAATCAAATATGAACCAAAAATGAGTTTCTTAAATATTTCATATCAGTAATTACTAAATGTTATGGAATAAATGTACAATCAATTAAGCATTTATCAAATTCCCCTACACTTAGCTTTTGACCATCCTTGGGAAAAATGATAAAATCAAAGTCACAAACTAAAACGCATACTCATTTTCCATATTTTCCAACAATAGATAGTCATAAGAAAAGATGAATAACTTTCAAAACCATAAAAAGAAATCAACACTCAATGCCTCTACTCATGACCAATCAACAATCATTACCTTTAAAAACTGAGCAATCTAGAGGTAAACTTGGACAAAATATGTTTAAATATGATAGATTCATAGGTACACTCATACACCATTCATGATCATGACATTCCATTACTCTGCATATCATTTCATTTCTCTACCACCAGGATTCACTTTCATAATCATGAATCAAAGGACTTTTTAAGGTTGTAATATGGGCAAGGGTCAAGGTGAGATGTATTTGGGTAATGTAGCATAAAAGCCAACAAAGCTAATGAAGAAAAAGTAGCAATCAATGTAATATCAAGGGCAAAAGCTAACAATCACATAAAACTGGGTACATTTAGCTATGATGAATGTAAAAACTATGTTTCATAACTCAAATTCAAGCTCTCACTCCACATACAACATGAAACATAACCAATTAAAAAGGATCACTTATAAAAATCGATGATAAATAATACATTGAAACTACAAAGTGTGATCCTTCAAAACAACATCTACCTCATAAGCATCATACTCAAATCACATATTCCATACAACTTTAGGAGTAAAACTCCTCATGAAAAACTTTGCAAAACAAATGAATTTCCTCCTTGATAACTTTATTTAAACATATTTTTCTTTCTTTTCTTTTCTTTTTCTTTTTTATTTCTCCCTTTTTTTAGCAAAAATTGAAAAAACCTACATCAACATTGGAACTCATTGATAAGACATAAAATGACATCCCAACAATTATAACTAACCTACAAATATGCACACCTTGACACTTATACTTTTTTGCATTCACAATCATCAACAATAAATAAATGCTTCACTAGTTTTAAGGCTTGGGCAAAACATTTAGTTAAGTTTAAGGCATGTAAAGTGGTTAGCACAAAAAGAAAAGGCAAATAAAGCTCAAGGGGGCTTAAAAAAAGGAAAATTCATATGAATAAGTGGGTTATTCGGCTAATATACTTATGAAATAAAAAAATGCCTATATCATTTTCATGTCAACACATATGATAAAAATGTGGTCTTGAATAGAAATTCAAAACAAAGTTAGGATGTACATATCATGAAGGCCAAATATAAATAAAAGAAAATGTGATTGATATAGATGTCAATCTATGAAGGCTTAAAAATCTCACGGGCTTGTGTCTACCACTAGTCACTATTCTTCTAAAGATAATGTATATTAACCAAACACAAAAGTAAATGTACATGCTTAAGTTGCCATGAAATTGTCTAGTTAATTTGCTCTCTAATCATGACTATATAGTTCTAGAAGCAATAGAAAAAGATAAAATGTTTTTTTTGTTTGTATTGATTCTCTCTCTTTTTGTTTGAAAACTTAAAAACAAGTAAGAAACAAACAAACTTAAAAACACACATGTATATCCTAACAAATGCGAAAAGGTAAAGGAAAATAAATAAACCTCCCTTAGGTTGCCTCTTAAGAAGTGACTTTGTTTATTTTCGTTGGCTCGACGCCTTATTTTTCTCATCACGTGACAAAGTTATGATCTTCAAGTGTCAGAATTTGTGCCTTTTCTATTTGAGGTAATTCGGGATAACACCTGAGTAGATGGTCCCTAATGTTTAGTGTCTTCCCAATCTTAAAACTTTTAATCTTTACTGAGTCCCTACATTCTTGAAATATCTCGAATATCTCTTCACCCTTTTCCTCCTTAATTAATTTTTCTAACCTATTAGGTAAATGTAAAGGATTACTGTTAACAACAATAAGGGACTTAACACTCACCTTCAAGCTAAATGATATATTCTTTTCTCCTTCGAGCACCTTCCATTTCTTACAAGCAATCATTTAAGTAGTCCTCTTATGATTCTAAAGCTCCTTTCCACTCCGTAAGGTTTCTGCACTAATGTTCTTTGGATACACCTCAAATGGAGATAGTAGCTTCTCTTTGTTTTGCGAGTCTAGGCGGTTGATAACTATCGTCAACTAACCCATCTGGCTTACCAAGTTCTAGATTCTAGACATTGTACCTTGCTAAAATTGTGTCATCTCCTACTGAAATTGTAGAGTATAGTAGAAAGATACATAAATAAGTGTTTCAGAGATACACCTGAGTTAGAAGAAATGGCTTTTGGTCTATGCAGAATTTGTTGTACATCCTGCAGCTCATCTAAGAAGTAGTCTTGTTGGGTATCCCCTCCATAACCTAAGTTCGGATGGTCACTTTAACCTAGGTTATAAGATTGGGAATATGGGCTATAAGCAAAGTTTCCATCAAGAACATTGACATACTCCCTTTGCAGTGTCTTTCTTTTATTAAATAAAAACAAAAAATCATAAAATGATCAAGAAATAAATGTAAAAACTAATTAGAAACAAATATAGACAAAATACTAATTAAAATTAAGAACAAAAACTAAAGCATCACACTCCCCAACAATGACACCAAAATTAGTAGTGCATCGTAACACTACACAACATAACTAAACTTAAAACTATGGCTAGTGATAAGTTTAGGTCAATCCTACAGAGAGTGTGTGTCTGCTTTTGAAAAGAAAAGAATTGGTGTTTATGTTATAGAGGGGGTTTGGTTTGATTTCAAATAAGAAAAAAAAAGTGAAATTAAACTAATGAAAACAAATTAAAGAAAACGATCAAAAAGTGATTAATGGATTTAGAGTCCAATCCTTAGTTCAATCTCGTCCTACACACGAATAATCATACTTCAATGTCTTGTTATTCTAATACCTCTCCTAGCATGTATTAATCATAGGTTAATAACAAGCTTTATTAACCTTAGGTTTTCAATTAAACATGTTCTTTAACTAAATCTAATTATTAAACAACCTAGAACAAGCTCTCTAGATTTAATAGGACAGCCACATTACAAGTTAGGAACTCAAATTAATCAAGGTAACAACCACACAAGCTCACGTCATTTAACCAAGGATACGTTATCCCTAATGATTCGACACATTAGTTGTCACAAATGAATCCAAACACAAGTATTACATATTGTATTCAAGATTCTAGCAATGGGTTTACATAAAAACAATCTAATAGAGCATTAAGATCATTCTTACATAATACCCAATTCAATAAACATAGGATAACATAAACAATCCCTAAGGGAGAAAGAACACAATACTTAATAGAGAAATGCCTAAAACAAAGATATGGGTTTTGGAAGTTAGGATCTCGGAGAAGATGAGACTAGAGGGCAGGTCGCGAGTGTGACCGCGTCGCGAGGGCAATGCAGCGCGGGTGCGCACACCTCGTGGTCGTGACGGCTAGCGACCGCGAACGCCGCGGTCGCTCGCGCGCATTGCCAATGCGACGCAGACGGATCATTTTTTTATCCGACCTCTCTCCACTCTTTTTGCCATAACTTTTTCATCTGACCCCCGATTGACCTGATTTTTGAAGCGTTGGATTCCTAAGACATTCTTGTACATCTCCACAAACATTTAGAGCTTTTGGTAGTAATTTGAAAAAGATGGATTGAATCAAAGTGAGAGGATCGGTTGAAAAAGTCTAAACATGGTTCAGTATTTTGGTGATATCTCGATCTGTAGAGATTCGAATGAGGTGATTCTTGTTCTTAATTAAACCAGAGACACGGAGCTACAAGTTATCTGAAGGAATCAAATTTCAATTCAATCCTTAAGACTTTCAATTTATGGAGTGAATTTGGGTTTAGTGTGCAGTCTCAGTTTAGTAACAGTCCGAAAGTGTTTGGGTCATAACTTTTAAATTACTGAACCAAATTGAATAATTTTGGTGTCATTGGAAAATTGAGACAATGAGGAACATTTCTTTAGAAGGAAGTGTTAGCAAATTCCTTCAATTTG
>JAOTAZ010089763.1:0-11675 GCA_025629785.1 Erythroxylum oxycarpum | reverse complement strand
AATTTAAATTCATTACCCAAATCTTGACTCACTTTCAATGTTTTTCAATTTAAATTGAAATTTTAGGCGTTTTGATCTCGACTTTTTTCTTAATTTTTTAAAATTAAAATAATTATAAGTAATTATTGAAGAGAATCCAACTAAAGATACTTAATATTAAAAGATTATAGAAACCATTGTAATAGCAACGAATGTTAAACTATTTTTGCCATTCATGCATGTAATAATTATTGTATTTAGTGAAATTACTAAAACTTAATGATAAAATCTTAATTATTCTATTTTTTCGTAATATTAAGAATTTAAGAGACATGTCACACCTTGACTTGCTCCATATTCAGGGCCAAGTTACAGATCCTCCTGTGAAGACCCCATTCCTCGCCTTCGCCCTCCATGAGTCCTTCACTTCCCATTAGCTGCTTCAACACCGGGTTATATTCGATCTGTTCAAATAGCCCATCGGTATTCATAAGAACCTCCTTCATCATGGCGGTGTCGGTCAGAACCAGCCTGGGTTTGGCTCCGAACCAGTACAAGAATGGTTTGCCGTGCATTGCAGACCACCTGTGATAAATAGGAAATGCACGAGGAAGGATCTTGTGGTCCAACGCCATCGGCTTTGAAACAGCTTCTGCCGTCAGTCGGCGGACCTCCGCCGTGTTTCCGAACATGGGTCGGTAACCAGGTCCGCCTATGCCCTGTTTACGAAAATGGGCTTGAATTCTATAAGGAATCCACAAGTTGTAACGTAAAAAGTTTAGTGCGAGAAGGGAAGCTAAGATCACAAGAGAAGTGAAGAACATTGTGAGATCTGTATAGGTAGAGACTTGGAGTATTGAAGTTTTACCAGTTTAGAGACTGCATGAGTATAATACTTAATCTTAACGAATAACATCTTTCATTTCAATTACTCGTTTCGATGCGAACCACATGGTTTGTGTAAGAACATGCAAATTGATTGGAGAACACAAACTTTCCGTACAGAATTCTTAAACGCTTTACAGTTTGGTTCCTAAACTTTTATAATTTGCCCCGATGATGGCATTCAAGTGCTATTATGGAGCTACATGCTTAAAATAAAATACTTTAGCGTGGTTTTAGTAGTTGAAAATGCTTTTTAAAAATCTCGACAAACTATTCAAATAAAATTGAGTTGGCGATTTAATTTAATTTAATTTAATAGTTTATTTAATATGTATTATTCAAATGCTAAAAAATTTATGGAAAAGTATTTTTTCGATATTATCATTTTGAAATTGTTTTACTCTTAAGAGTAAGATTTTGTATTATTGGACTTCTTCGGACCTTGCATGTTACCTAAATTTTTACAATTGTTGTTGTCGTTTTTGATATCATTGTCTTGAAGTTGATGATGATGGTAATAATATAATGAACGTTAGCTCAAGAATTATGATTAACGATTTTAATGATAACTGTATAATATTTCATAATTCAAATTAGATTTATTTCCTTGTATGATTAACGATCTTATTCTCAAAAGAAAAAAATCATAAGAAATATGTTCTCTTTCTTGCAGGAGCCTTCATTATAAACTTACTTTATTAGAAATAGTTTATCCGGAAGGATCCTACTAATTATGAAGGACGTATATTAGCCCTGTGATTACTGGAAGATTTTTTAGCAAAGATAACGAAGTTATTCAGATTTATATCTATCTAGTTGATTAAGAATGCAAGATGAAGCAACGGCTAGTTGAAGAAATTGACTATTTAAGGATGCGTCAACACAATTGTGAACAACAACAAAATGATACAGAAGCTTGTGAAGATATATTGTCAAAACTCACCAAAAGCATATACATTCTTGAAAGTGATATCTTTGTAAAAATTCTCTTGTGCATTAAAAAGCGAAATTCTATTGAGAGAGATTACTAAAGCTCATATCAACCAAACCTCATTTTTAATTGAGAGCTTGTAGAGGCTAGTGAAATACTATTAGTATGAAAGGTTGAAGAACCTTGAAAATTATTAACTTATGAGCTTGGAGAGGCTTGACAAATTACTATTTGATTTTATAGTGAAACACTCAAGTTAAATACTTAGGGATTGGACGTAGGTTTAGGTTGTAAGCCGAACCAGTATAAATCGACTGTGTTCTTCCTCTCTCTCTCTCTCTCTCTCTCTCTCTCTCTCTCCTTTTCTTTATATTTTCACATTATATTATGTGTGGGTTCATTTCAACAAGAAGCTACTTCACTTTTATAATAGGTTCCTTTTGTTTTCTACTTACTAACTGTTTCTTTCATTTTAACAGGCGCCTTCTTTTTATTTTTCAAAAGGACTTATACTTTAGCAGGCTCCTATCATTTAACAGACTCTATTGTCTGACAGGCTCATATTGATTTAGTTTTTAACAAGCCCCTGACTTTATACGAATTGAAAGTAACTTGTTAAATTTTGTTAAGTCACACATAATTCACTCCCTTCTTGCGTGTGTTTCCTTTATCATTTGGTATCAAAGCAAAGTTTTATATTTTTGTATTTTACAGCACATGATAGATCATGAAAAACACCTTGAGAAGTTTTGAAGGACAATCCGTCTCAAAACCTCGTTACTTCAATGGAAACAACTACTCGTACTAGAAAAAGAGAATGACCATATATCTCCAGTATGTAGATATCGAAGTATAGCAAGCAATTATAGTTAGAGTTATAATTCCCACTTTCGATAACGTAAATGCTAACCGGGGAATTTCAAAACTAAATTCAAAAAACAAAACATCACCTAATATGTGTGTTGTCTTCAGAAGAATATGAAAAGATATCTTACTATTCTACACTAAAGAAATGTGGGACAAACTACAAGTCACATTTGAAGGAACGAATGAGGTAAAGAAGCATAGAAGAAGTCTTTTAGTGCATTAATACGAAACTATTGGCATGAAATAGGGAGAGAGCATAGATGAATTCTTTGGACGTTTCATCAACATCATCATGGCCAAAGAACTTGGGAAAGATATATCCCAATGACGAGCTCATAACAAAGATTTTAAGATCACTACCAAAGGATTGGATACCTAAGGTTTCAGCTCTAGAAACGGTAAAGGATCTAGACACTATTTCACTCGACTAGCTACAAGAAAATCTGATGATCCATGAAACCGAGCTTAGGCGAGATGAAAGATCCTCCTACAAAAAAGGAATGGCACTGAAAGCAACTGATGAATCAAATAGTGATGAAAGTGACATTTAGTTGCAAATAGATGGAGATGACGAATTCAATTTTATGGTCAGAAAATATGCTCACTTCTATAAAAAGAAGTTAATGAAGAAAAGAGAAGTAAACAAGAAAGTTGGAAATAACAGGTTCCTATCAAAAGGCAATAACAACAATAGCAATACACAAAACAATCAAATCATATGCTACCATTATAAAAAGTCTAGACACACAAGACCATAATGTCCTCTTCTTTAAAAGGACAAGTCAGAGAACAAAACATTTAGAAAGCAAGCGATGACTACAGATTGGTCAGATGAGGATTCTGAAAACTTTGAAGAAGAAGAAGAACCAGAAGAAGTCAACAACATTTGCTTTATGGCTGAATCAGGAGATGATGAGGTATATTATTCTAATTCTGATATTGAAGTTGATGAATTGAAAATTTCATATCATGAATTGTATGATCAATACAAAAGGTTAACAAAGAAGCATTTCAAAGAAGTTAAGAAATCCAAAAGCAATGATGCATCTTTGATTAGTAAGATTAAATCATTGGAATCTACGAATGAGAAGTTAACGATTAAGAATATTTCTCTTAAGGTTGACTATAAGCAAAAAGTTTATAAAAAGGAAGTTCTGGAAGAAAGAGTAGCTAAGTTAGAAAATACGTTGTTCAAAAATGATTCTAATAAGGTAAGATAGAAGAAAAAGTTGCCACCTTAGAACTTGAAAAGGAGAAAAGTGTTGGAAAGACCATATCTTTAGAAAAAGATTTGGAAAATTTCGTTGATGGAAGGAAGAATCTCGATGCATTTCTTGGTAGTGGTAGTTGAATTTTTTGTAAAGCCGGAATAGGATACAATGAAAATAACAATATCAGGTCGTACAAAAACTTCTTTGTTAAATCCAACAACAGCTATAGCCAAGACAACAGAAACTTGCTAAGTGGCAAAAATCATAACAACTATCATTAATCTGTTTTGTGCGATTACTGTGGTAAATATGGTCACATTATTCATTCTTGTAATTTTCAGAAAAATAAATTATCTCATATGTATATTTTGAGACAGAAAAGTCAAACAACTAGCCCGAAATGACCCAAAAAAATTTGGGTACCTAAAATGAGATAATGCTTTATGCAAATATATTTCAAAATGGAGATAAAGGAGAATCAATGGATAGTTGATAGTAGTTGTTCGAGACACATGACAGGTGAAAAATCATACTTCAACTACATTGAAAGAAAAGACACAGGTAATGTTGTTTTTGCAGACAAAAATAAAGCAAAGGTCACTAGAATTGATAAAATGGGTAATTCTGACTCTACCTCTATTGATAACGTTCTCTTTGTTGATGGTTTGAAACATAACCTATTAAGTGTGAGTCAGCTATGTGAAAAATGTTACAAAGCCATTTTATATGCATCTCATTATGAAATTGTTGATATTTATAATGATAATATTGTGTTTGTTGGTCTTAGAAATCAGAATATATATTGTGCTCAACTGGAAGACATGTCCTCACAGAGTGTTAAGTGATTTGTCTCTCTAGAAAAGGATTTGTTTATCTGGTAAGAAAATTTGGACATACCAGCTTGAGCATTCTATCAAAATTATCTAAAAATGAGTTAGTAAGAGGACTATTGACCTTAAAGTTTGAAAGTAATCAGGTTTGTGAGACTTGTTTAAAAGGTAAATTCCTCATAAAAATATTATGGCTATGAACCAACCACTTGAACTTGTGCACATGGATCTATTCGGTCCACTAAGACTCAAAGTTTTAGTGGTAAACATTCTGGTTTTGTTTTAGTAGATGATTACTCTAAATTTATATGGGTTTATTTCTTATCAAATAAGGATGATGCTTTTAAAGTGTTTGTTTGCAGAAAAATTCAAATAGAAAAAGAGGACTGCATTACTTTAATTCGGAGCAATTATGGAGGAGAATTTGATAATAAAAAGTTTGAAGAATTCTATGACAATAATGGCATAACTCACAACTTCTCTTGTCCAAGGATGGCTCAGCAAAATGACGTTATAGAGAGAAAGAACAAAACTTTGGATGATATAGCTAGGACCATGCTGTGTGAAAATGGACTACCTCATAGATACTAGGTAGAAGCAATACTCGCAACATGTTGTGTACTTAACAAATGTCTTATAAGACCTATTCTAAAAAAGACCCCCTATAAGCTATGGAAAGAAAGAAAACCAAATGTTGTTTACATTCGAGAATTTGGGTGCAAATGTTTCGTGCTAAACAATGGAAAAGACAACTTTGGAAAGTTCGATGCGAGATCAAACGAAGCTATTTTCTTGGCCTACAATACCACTAATAAAGGATTTAGAGTATATAATAAAAGAACAAAGAAGGTAAAATAGATACATGTGGTATTTGATAAAACACTACCTTCGACAACATCAACTGGCTCAGATGATGAAGAGCATCCATTGGTACCTAAAAATACATCGGAGAATAAAACTACACCTATAATTCCCTCATAATTACAAAATCAAGAAGGCCCCTCTGAAGCTAAAACAGAGCAGACTCCTTCATCTCAATAAAAGCCTATGCAATGAAAAACATTGAGAGAATGGAGAGGTCTTGATACACATCAATATATTCTTAGAGATCCTTCTGAAAATCTAAGAACAAGATCATCGTTTAGGAACAACTTTGTGGCTCTCATCTCACAATTAAAACCAAAGTTTGTTGAAGAAGCTCGGTCATAGTTATGAAAGACAAAATGAATCAATTTGAAAAAAACAAAGTATGGAATCTAGTGCCTTATCCACAAGACAAGTCAGTTTTAGAACTCGGTAGGTTTTTCGAAACAAACTTGGCGAAAATGATAAGGTGGTCAGAAATAAAGTTAGAATTGTAGCTCAAGGTTATAATTAACAGGAAGGTGTTGATTTTGAAGAAACTTATGCACATGTTGCTCGATTGGAATCGATTAGAATTTTACTTGCCTTTGCATGCTATAGAAATTTCAAGTCATTCCAAATGGATGTTAAAAGTGCATTCTTGAATGGTTACATTAACAAATAAGTATTTGTTAAACAACTCCAAGGTTTTGAAGATGAAAAACATCCAGATTACATGATGAAGTTATCCAGAGCTTTGTATGGTGTAAAGCAGGCTCCTTGAGCATAGAATGAGAGGTTAAGTAACTTTTCGCTTGAGAATAACTTTGAAAGAAGAAAGGTCGATAAAACTTTATTTATTAAGAGAAAGGAGAATGATTTACTCATAGTGCAAATATATATTGATGACATAATATTTGTTGTTACTAATCCATCCTCTGTGAAGAATTCTCAACATTAATGCAGGGGAGTTTGAAATGAGCATGATGGGAGAATTATCATTATTTCTCATATTACAAATAAGACAAACATAAAATTGAATCTTCAGTAGCCAAGACAAATACACATAGAAACTCATCAAGAAATATCATTTTGAGAATGTCAAACTGATGGGTACAACAATGTGCACTAAAACTAAACTTGATAAAGACGAAAAAGGTAAAGCTACAGATGAGACAAAGTATAAAGGAATGATTGGATTACTACTATATCTTACAAGCTCAAGATCAGACATTATGCTTAGTGTGTTTCTTTATGCATGTTTTCAATTAAATCCAAAAGAAAGTCATCTTTAAGTAGTCAAAAGAATCTTTCAATATCTCCACAGAACTATGGATTTTGGACTATGATATCTAAAGACTGATTGACATAGTGGGCTATTGTGATTCCCATTATGCAGGTGATAAAGTCGATGAAAAAAGCACAAGTGGTTACTGTCAACTTCTTGGAGGATGTCTAGTATCTTGGTCCTGCAAAAAGAAAAATTGTATAATGCTATCGTCGACTGAAGCAGAATACATAATAGTTGTCAATTGTTGTGCTCAAATCTTATGGATGAAGCATCAACTATAGAATTTTTTCTAAACGTTTCTCATATTCCTATATTATGTGATAATACGAGTGTTATAAATCTCTTTAAAAATCTTGTGCATCATTTTAGAACTAAACATATAGAAATCAAACATTATTTTTCTCAGAGATCATGTTTTAGAAGAAACCATTGATCTTTTGCATGTTAATACTGAGAATTAAGTAGCTGACATTCTCATCAAGCCACTCTCTGAAGATAGATTTTGTGAAAAGAGCTTGGTATATGCAAACTTTCTGATATTATTTCTGCATGAATATTCTTTGCTACTTGTCTTTGCATTTCATTTAGTAGGCTCCTTCTATTCAGATTCCTTATAAACTCTCTCTTGGTTTGATAGGCCCTTTAGAGTTTAGAAGGCTCCTCTCGGTTTAATAGAGCAAGATTACATGTATCCTAAAAATAGGAAGTCATTAATAGCGTAGTTTTAGCCTTTTTAAAAACATACGAATAGTCTAACAACTCTACGTATGTATTTGCCAAAAGATACATAACCGATTATGCTTCCTCTTCTAGTCTATAAGTCTACTTATCCTCTCATAAGATCGACGCTTAAGAATCATTTAGTATACCCTAAGCAAACTTCTCTCGTCTTTTATGTTATTCTCTTTACACCCTATCTCTCTGCATTGTCTCATGTTTTCCCTCTCAAACTTCACCAAGCTTTCCCACAATGGCAAGAACAGAATCAAAAGGACAAAAGAAAATTTCAGCCTTAACTTCTAGCCATGGTGAAACACCTCGTCATGAACAAACCTTTACTTTTAATTCCTCGTCTTTATCTCCCATTATAGGTTCTCTGGACATTAATATCGAACCTGTTTGTCTCTTCAAACATCTAAACTTCATAAATACCCGGTCAAGAAATCCCAAAAGATAGGAAAAGGAAGATTATTACTATGTTATCTCTAGATTATCATAATTCCTCTTCAGATGACAAAGAAGAAACAATCAAAAAATAACATGCTTCTGACTCAGAAGAAGAAGAAGAAGAAAAAGGAAAAGAAAAGGGAGAAGAAAAGAAAGACGTAAGTGAAGAAGAAGAAGAGACTTTCAGTAAGGGGGAGTTACTAAAAAATTTAAGATTCCATTTATCCATTCTCTCCCTACCCATTCTTACTCCAAAAAACTTCTGCAATTCCTAAACCTGATTTCCAAGAGAAGAAAGTGCCTGAAGAGCACTGGGAAATAAATGACGATGGTTTAGATGAAGAACCTTCTCAGTTAGAAAGAAGATCACAAACTAGAGGAATTGTTATAGAACAGGCTCCACAAAAAGAAATTGTTGAAGTAGAAGAAAAAGAAAAGGATGAGTCAAGAAAAAGGAAAAAGGAAGAGAAAAGAAAAGGTAAAGAGCCTATAGTTAAAGAAAACATTAAGGAAGTCTTCGTCAGGGATGAGCTATTTAAAGAATAGGACCTGTTTGAAGAAATCCCTAGAGCAAAAAGGTCCAAGAAACTCATGGTCCACAAGAAAGAAAAATTGTCACCACAAATAAAATCATTTCAATCAATAGAAGTTGAAGCCTATTATGAAATGCAATATAAGAAGAGAAAAGTGGTTGTTGGACGCATTGTGCCTCCTCACATGTTCAATGATATTGGTATTCCCCTCTCTACTTTCTTTGTTGATATTGGGTGGGAGAACTTTTTGAATTTGGATGATACAGTGTGTGATGAATTAGTCAGATATTTTTACACATACATACAGAAAGAAGAAATTGATGGAAAGCTAGCCATCATATCCTAGGTGTTGAATGTGAGATCTTGATAACGGAGGATATATTTGGGAAAATTTTAAAAATAGCTCCCATAGGTAGGACTGACCTTCCTTGCCATAAATAGGACATTGTTGATCTTAATTTGTGAAAGGTTGTGGACTTCATATATCTGCATACTGAGAATGTTCATAAAGGGAGAACCATGTGTAGAAATCTATACCTACTGCCTAGATGCCTTACATCAATATTGGCTACTTCAATTTTTCCAAGAAGTAGCTCAGTAGAAAGATGTAGTGTCTTGGATACATATGTAGTATACAATATACTAAAAGGTAACAAAATGAATCTCTCAGCAATGATTATGAAGTTTATAGTGGAAAAGGGAAGTCACAAGAACACTACTGGAGGTCTGCCTAATGGAATGTTGTTAACCAAGATCTTCACATATTTTGGCGTTCCTTTTGACAATTTGACATGGCATGAGCTTGGTAAGTTTTATTCCTCTATCCCCTCCTAGTTTGAGTACAAGCTGAAAGAAAATATTTGGGTAGAGAAGAAAACGAAAAGAGTAGCAGACTTCTTGGGTCTTGCCTTAGAGCAGAGGTCTGATAAGATACCAGAAATTGTAGGTCTTAGTTCAGAATAACAGGCGTCTGTCCCTCCTTAGGACACATACAGTGTAGATTTTTTACAACTATTTAAGGAAATTCGCGCAAATTTGGATCATATACGTGAACAAATTGACAACCTCTAACACTGAGTCGTGGATTACCAAATTCTCCTTAGGAAAAGTCCTCGTATCTGTGTCAATTTTTTCTCATCATATTTCATTCTTTTTATCTCATTTCCTCCTTATACTCCTTTATTATTTTTTTGATAATGACGAAGGGGGAGAGTTATGTGGATATATTTTTCATATTTATGCATACATGATGATATATTTCCCAAAGCATATTTCTCAATGCTGCCTCAGTTATATATGTGATTGATTATGATATTAAACTTGTGAAAATCTGTGATATATAAACGATGGGTTCCCTTCTTAAGAGATAGAATCCTTCTAATTATGTCATAAAAGTCATAGATATCTTTTGAAATCATCTATTATCTCTTTAAATTTTGAAAAATATATCTATTATTGCTTTTCATCATTAAAAAGGGGGAGATTGTTAGCTCAAGGATTATGATTAAAGATTTTAATGTTAACTGTATAATATTTCAAAATTCAAATTGGATTTATTTCCTCATATAATTAATAGTCTTATTCTCAAAAGAAAATAAAATCATAAGAAATACATTTTCTTTCTTACAAGAACCTTCATTATAAACTTACCTTATTAGAAATGGTTTATTCGAAAGGATCTTATTAATTATGAATGGCATATATTAGCTCCATAATTACTGGAAGATTTTTTGGCAAAGATGACATAGAAGTTATTAAGATTTAAATCTATCTAGTTAACTAAATATGGAAGATGAAGCAATGGCTAGTTGAAGAAATTGACTATTTAAGGAAGAGTCAATGCAACTGTGAACAACAATGGAACGATAGAGAAGCTTGCGAAGCTATATTGTCAAAACTCATCAAAAACATATATATTCTTGAAAGTGATATCTTTGTAAAAATTCTCTTGTTCATTAGAAAGTGAAATTCTATTGAGAGAGATTACTAAAGCTCAAATCAAGCAAACCTCATTTTTAATTGAGAGTTTGTAGAGGCTAATGAAAAACTACTAATGTGAAAAGTGGAAGAACTTTGAACTTGTGAGCTTCAAGAGGCTTGCCAAATTACTACTTGATTTAATAGTGAAACGTTCAAGTTAAATACTTAGGGACTGGACATAGGCTTGGTTTGTAAGTCGAACCAGTATAAATCAACTGCGTTCTTCTTCTTCTCTCTCTCTCCTTATCTTTTATATTTCCATATTATATTATGTGTAGGTTCATTTAAGCAAGAGGCTAATTCACTTTTATAATAGATTCCTTCTATTTTCGACTTGCTAACGATTCCTTTCATATTAATATGTGCGTTCTTTTTAATGTTTCAGCAGGACCTATACTTTACCAAGCTCTATCGTCTAACATGCTCCTATTGTTTTAATTTTTAACAAGCCCTGTCTTTATACGAATTGAAATTAACTTACAAAATTTTTCTTAAAGTAAAAAACAATTCACACCCCCCCCCTTTATACGTGTTTACTTTATCAATGAAGAGAGGCTAATTATTAGGTACTAAGTAATGTTAAATAATAGCTTTGCCTATAGTCTATTAGAGTTAAAAGTACAACAAATGGTGGAGCCAAAAGTATCCATTTCTATAGCAATTTGGACTTGTTAAAAGCTGAAATTGGATAAGGCAATTTGAGCTTCATATGTTATGATAAATTCAACGTTACTGAACATTTTGCAAATAACATAAGTTAAAAGAAAATTATGTTTTCAATTGCAAATCTAGATAAAGAGCTTTGGAGTTTAAGGAAGGCAAAATCAGGCGGACTTAATTCAAGTCAAAATCAATAAATAAAACTTGTTTTAATTAAAATTTTGGCGGAATTCACAATTTAAATCAAATTTGAATTCATATTTCATGACTTAATTCGATGCAAAATGCATCAAAATTATTAATTAAAATAACGATATCTTGTTTAATAAAACTATATCAACCTTTTCAAAATTGTCCAAATTATCTTATGGAACAATAATGCTTTCTATAAAAATGAAGAAAAAAAAAAGAAACACACATTTTAGCAATGTCACAAAAACTAATTCGGTTTGGCCAGTTTAACAATAAAAATTTTGAACTAACCAATTTTTTAGTTCA
>JAOTAZ010089732.1:0-11679 GCA_025629785.1 Erythroxylum oxycarpum | reverse complement strand
AACCAATTTAAGCACAAAATCATCAATTAGGAGTCAACAAGTGCACAAAAATATAAGAAAGTGAGGCCAATTAACAATATAATTTTGGGCTCAATCACATGTCATGTTAAATAAGTAAGCAATCTAAAATAGATATTTAAATTAAATTTAGCGAAGCTAGCTTTTAGGACATAAATAGTAATTGGAAACTTTTAAGTGCAAATTAGTTTAGAGTTGAAGATGGAGTGTAACTTAAATCTTTACCAAAATATTAGGAGGGAACTTGTCCATTCAACCAAATTTTTTTTTGATGAAAATGCATCCACATATACAATTAACTCAGGAAGAGTCTTAAGAATTTCCTCTAATATAAGGATTCTTACTTATCATAAATAGTCTTAAGAATTTCCTCTATTATAAGGATTCTTAATTATCATAAATAATCTCTCTACGAGTTAGGGATAAGGTTGTGTATTTTTGGACCTTTCTAAATCCCGTGATCAATGAAGTGAATCAGGCATTAGTGTAGACAATATACAAGATGCACAAGAAGGGGGAGGGTTGAATTGTGTATCCTTTTTCGTGAATACAATCCCCTTGTATATTTCTTTGAAAACTTACTTTTTCAAAGCTATTAAATAAAAATCACAATGTATTGCAATTAACTTCTAAGTACTTGTATAAAACAATAGAAATTAAAAGTTGATAGTTAGAGAGTAGACACAACAATTTTATACTAGTTCACCCCAAACCGTGGGCTACATTCAGTCCTCAGAATCCTTTATGAGATTTCACTATTCTTCTCAAACATACAAATATTCTTTCCACAGAGTCTCTTTAGGTCTCTTAAACCAAGTATTATTTTTCTCACTTAGCCTTTTTAGGCTCTCAGCTTTTCCTCTCTCTTACAAGAAAGATATTGCGAGCTTTGTTATAGAAATGATAGCTCTAGTGTTTCGCACAAATACAATGTTTAAGAACTTTAAGATCAGTATCTCAAATTGCTAACTCAAAATCACTAACTTTTTCATTCTTCAACTCCGACTCGTATTTATAGCCTTCGTCTTATATGCTTCTTGATAACCGCTTCTTTCTTCTTGTTTCTTGATTTTTGAAGAAACAGTTATTTAGTTGAGTTATGTAACTAACTCAAACTAATTAACCGTTCGATATAGTATCGGGTCATTTTCTTAGTTTTTTTTCTTCCGTCTTAGTTTCTTTCGTCTCACTTTTTGCTTTAGCTTCATCTTACTTTTGTTTCCGCTCTATCTTAGTTTTGCTTCCGCTTCGTCTTACTTTGTTTTCGTCTTACTTTCACTTCAACTTCCACTTCGTCTTAGTTTTGCTTTCGCTTCACTTTCTTTCGTCTTAGTTTTTGCTTTCGTCTCACTTTCTTTCGTCTTAGTTTCTGCTTCGGTCTCACTTTCTTTCGTCATAGTTTTTGCTTCCGTCTTATTTTCCTTCGTATTAGTCTCTGCTTCTGTCTCACTTTCCTTTCGTCTTATTTTCGTTCACACTTGACACACATATTATTTCTAATATTATTATTGTTTGAATGTCATCAAAATTATTAGACGTGAAGTCATTTTGACTTAACAATCTCCCCCTTTTTTATGACAACAAATAATCATAATTTTAGAAAGATATGTAAACTATACTATCTTCTTTTTCTGCTTCTTATCTTCCTCTCTTCTCCTGATCTTCTCTAAGATATGTAAACTATATTATCTTCTTTATCTGCTTCTTTTCTTCTCCTTCTCTTCTCCCCTTATGTTTCTTCATTTCTCATTTCTTCTTCTTTTCTCCTCCTATTTGTTATTAATAAAAAATCATGACTGAAGATGCTTTATTATTTTAGAGAACATTTGTTTCATTTCAGTACGGAGTTCTTGTCATATATACGCTACTTGCTTATGGAAGTCACCCACTGAAACACGCATATCATCAACCTTGTCATGAATTTCTTCAACTAAGGCTTCATCATTCTTCTGTTGTACTACTTCAAAACCAATAGTAGTACTATATGAATCTGAAGGTATGACATCCGGTTCAATGATTGTAAAAGTAGGAGGTTTGAAAGATAAGTTTCTTTCAGGGAGATCAAGATCATTAGGACGAGGTAGCCTTGGGACTTGTTTGCCAAAAAGGTGTTGTACATCTCCAATTGAAGATATAGAGCTCAAGGGTCTAAGGTGCATAATTAGGTGCACAAGAGTCTCTATTTTGAAACTAATACTTCCAACTCCAATCGTTTTGTACTGCCCTTCTGTAATTCTCCCAACTACCTGAGAAGTTTTATCAGTGGTGAAGCAACCACAATGACTTCCTGATGCCTTTGAGATATGGTGGGAAACATAGATTCCTTTCGGTTAAGCTGCATAACACACCACATCTATGTCCCTCACTTCAGCTTCTATCTGATCCTCTATCAGATCACCTATAATCCCTTCTAGATACATTTTTTTCTTCCCTTTTTCTTCATTGCGAACAATGTAAGGTCTTGGCTGAATATCAAGGACAATCTTAATCATTATTCCTTTTATAAGTGGGTAAATAGTGTGCTTCAACTTGGTCATCTGTGTTGGATATGGTTTTGATTTCTCATCTCGCAGAACACTATACAACCTTTTCTCTCCATGATTCAACAGATGAATTGTACGACTATTTACCAAGATTGGTTCAAATTGTACCTTGACCACCCTTCGCAAGGGTTTTCTTATGATTATAGAGCTTCCACTCCTGACAGGTTCAACTTCTTCAATGATTGTCATTTTCAAATCCTCTTTTCTCATAGGTTGAGAAGGATTAACTTGTGTTGGACTGTGTTTAACTAACTTTTTCTTTTGTTGAACAGCAGTTGGAGTGCTCCTTTTCTGACTGATTTTCTGCTTCTTACTTTCTTCAATCAACCTAGGAGGGGTTTGTTGTTGAGGTTGAGATTTCTTCTTCTTAAATTCCAACATCCTCTTTCTTTCAGTCTTTGTAGTCAATTTTAATGGCTACTTTTGCAAAATTGAAACTAAAGATCTGGTTGCCTGCGATGCCTTCTTTCCAGAATCTTCACTATGATAAACTCTTTACCTTTCTTACTCTTTACCTTTCTTCTGCTCTTGTTGATGCAGAGTTAATAGTCTAGGCGACCTTTTTGCTTGTTTGAGTTTTTCCGAAAGAAGTGTTTCCCCCTTTCTCTTCAAGGTCACTTGTGCCTCTATCTGTCACACCTGACTTTCTTCTTTTTGAGAAATCATCTTAACTTTCATTGCATCATCTGATGATTTCTTCAATCCTTCTATAGGCATTCTTCCATTGGATTGAGATTTTGATTTCCCTATGGGAGTCACTTTTTTACTCAAACTTCGTTTGACAGTAGGCTTCCCCTCAATCCTTGCTTTCGTTATAGAATCTGTATCTTCTTTCTCCTAATTCTTCAAGCCCATTTTACTGATAGTTGTAGCGTTAATGACGCTTTTGATGTTCATCTTCATTCTGTTTCCTCTCTCAAGAAGAATTCCAGAATCTTTGAAGATTCTTGTCAGCATCATTCTATACGGTAGGGCATTCGAGACTTTCTTCAACTTTATCATGTAATTAAGGATTAGGTATGGAAGATCTATGGGCTGGCGATTGAGTAGATGAAATAGACATTGCTCATCTAATGTCGTTACCAAATTCCTCGATCCTGTTCTTAGTAGAAGACAATGGAAGAGTAGCGAATGTAGAATCCTAGCCTTCGGCATAAGACGTGAGGCCTTCTTCTTCTTTGGGTCACTACATCCATATAGTTGTCGATTGATCTATACCTTCTCTACACTGGCTTGAGTCATCCATCTTGCTTTATGAGCGAGCTTTACTCCAACACATGGACACTCTGTAGCCTTCTTGATTGACTTTAGTGTTACTATGATCGACAATCTATCCACAACTGATACTAAAGTATCTTCAACTACCTCTACATTCTTCCAGAAATCATATACTTCATTCAGGTAAACTGTCTCATGAACCTGAAAGAAGTTCTTCCATCCAGCTGCCATAATCTTCAGTTCGATATCCATCTGGTCCTTCTTCAGGGAATCGAAATCAACATGTCTTCCATTAGTCATTGATTGATCCATTTGTATCTGTAGTCAACAAAGAACTAAACGCATAACCGTATTTCTCAAAGAGGTGATGTTAGTTTCTGAAGTTGAGAGTGTGAGCAAAGAGAGTTTGATATCAAAACAAAGTAATGAAATGTTTCGTTGAAAGTTCTTCAAAAGCCGATGTCAGGGTATTTCAATAGTGTTCTAGAGTAGGTGGTATTCTTAAGGCTTTAAGAAGCTTTCCCTCCAAAACTTTTCTCTTGACAGAAGTTACCGCTTGTAACTTACTGTTACTGTTACCTTGAACTCTTACAACTTTTTATCTTCTTAACTAAGAAGATCACCTGGGTCATGACATGTTAGACGGTTGATCACTCAATATTGCCATATTCAGGTTTCTTCTGATTTCTTTAAATCTTTCTTCACTTAATGGCTTAGTGAAGATATCTGCCCATTGATAATTCGTCTTAACAAAATGTAGACTTACGATCTTCCTCTGTACGTAGTCTCATAGGAAATGATGTCTAACTTTGATATGCTTTACCCTCGAGTGTTGTATTGGATTCTTCGATAGATTGATAACACTTGTGTTGTCACAGAAGATTGGGATTTGTTCTTCTTGTATTGAATAATCTTCTAACTGGTACTCAATCCACAACGTCTATGAGCAACAACTTGTGGCTGACATATACTCAGCCTCTACAGTGGATAGAGCAATTGAGCTTTGCCTCTTATTTGACCAGGAAACTAGGTTGTGGCCAAGGAAGTGACATCCTCCACGTATACTCTTTCTATCAATCTTATCTCCAGCGTAATCAGCATCACAGTATCCAATTAACCTTAAATCTTTACCTTTCTCATACATTAAGCAAAGATCAGTAGAACCTGATAGATATCTCAAAATTCTTTTAACAACTATATAATGAGATTATCTTGGATCTGCTTGAAATCTTGCACACAAACACACACTAAACAAAATTTCAAGTCTGCTTACTGTAAGATAAAGTAAAGAACCAATAATGTCTTTATAAAGATTTTAATCAACTTTCTTACCAGCTTCATCCTTAGATAAAAGGTTTGAAGGGTGCATAGGAGTTGACATTGGTTTTAGTTTTTCCATCCCATACTTAATCAACAATTCTTTGATATATTTCTGTTGATGAATAAAAATCTTTTCTTCAGTTTGCTTAACTTGCAACCTAAGAACGAATTTTAATTCACCCATCATGCTTATCTCAAATTTATTCTTCATCAAATTCTCAAAACTAGTACACAACTCTTTAGACGTTGCACTAAAGATAATATCATCAATATAAATTTGAACTATGATGAAATCATTCTTAATGCATTTTATAAATATTTTTTTATCTACATGCCCTCTATTAAAATCATTTTCAATCAGAAAAGAACTTAGACGATCATACCAGGCTCGAGGAGCTTGTTTTAATCCATACAAAGCTTTATGAAGTCTATAGACATAGTCTAGTTTCTTAGGGTCCTCGAAACTAGGAGATTGCTTTATATAAACCTCTTCATCTATAAAACCATTCAAAAATACACTTTTCACATCCATTTGAAATAGCTTTATATCATGACAGACAACATATGCAAGCAAATTCCTAATAGCTTCTAATCTTGCTACAGGAGTATAAGTCTCATTGTAGTCTCTTCCTTCCTGTTGATTATAGCCTTGTGCTACTAATCTCGCTTTGTTATGACTCCCTCTACCTGATTCGTCTAGTTTATTCTTAAAAACCCATCTAGTTCCTATGATGGACTTTTTAAAGGGTCTGGGAACTAAAGACAAAACTTTATTCCTAGTAAATTGATTCAGTTTATAGCACCCCCTTACAGCAGGGTACATACCGGGACGCCCGTAGGTCATTCCGATACATATCCTACGATAAGATTGCGCTACGAACGATCACTACTGTACTTCATATGGCATCATAATAATAAACATCAATATAAAATTACGAACTTTTTGAAACTAAATTTTTCCTCATTACATTTCATCAAAAGCAGAAATTTATACAACTGTCATTGTTTCCTGTCTGTACATCACTTCAAAAGCATAGTACAATTTGCTACATCTAAAGCAAGGACAAAACACTAGTCCTAACTAGGTCATCCCAAAAGTCCCAGCTGACCGACCTGTGAATCATAACTTCTCTTGCCAACACGAACTACACGGCAGGAAAAGTCCCTCTGGAGCTAGGAGTCTACTCTTGACCCTGAAAAGACAACGTTGCAATTTTGGATGTATGGATTGTAAGTTATGAATTTGTAAAGTTTTGATATGGTTTAGGAAATATGTTGTCTTAACACCCTTAAACAGGGCAGCCACAATAAATGGAGATTTTGATTTAGTTAGAGATGGCATTTGCTTCTAAGTCTTTCATGAGAATTGTAGTATGTTTTCTGATCTTTTCATGGCTATAAAATATGAAATTTTTGGACAAGGATATAAGAAGTTATGATTTTTGGAAGATTGTGTTACTGTTAAGGATGACTTATATAGGCAGAAACTTTGGTTGAGAATTTGATATGTTTATAGGTTGAATTTGCTTCCAAGTTGTTCATGAAAGTTGTAGAACATGTTTTGATATTTCTTTTGACATTAAGTTTAGAATTTCTGGCAAAGGGATTGGAAAGATATGATTTTTGAAAAATGTTATACTGTTTTGAATGGTAATGTGATGGCAGTAACTTTGATTGCATTTTTGACACCCTTAGAGATGAAATTGGTTTTTGTGTTCTTCATGAAACTTGTTGAGCTCTCTTTTATCTTTAAATTGATACCAATTTTGTCCAATTTGGAGTTTAGAGTAAGGAGTTATGACTTGTGAAAGTTGGGATGTTGGAAGAAAAAAGAATAAAGCTACCAGTCGGTCACTGTAGTCGACTTAGTCGACTACCACCTCCGACTAGTCGACTAGGACATATATTTTTCCTGAACTGACCTCTCTCAACTCTTTTACATATAACTTGTCCGTCCAACCTCCGATTGACCTGATTTTTGAAGCGTTGGAGTCCTAGGACATTTATCTACCTCTCCATATGAATTTGAGGATTTTTTAGATTAAATGGAAATTGATTGATTGAATCAAAGTGAGAGGATTGTTTAAAAGACTACGACTTGGTTATTTTCCCCCACATACTTCATTGTTCTAGCAATATCCCGACCTATAGAGATTCGAATTGAATAATTTTAGTGTCTATAGATTCCTAAGACATAGGGGAACACTTTTATTTAGGAGAGGTTGCCTAGGTTATCTGATGTAGATGGTCTCCCTGATCACGAACTGTAGACCCGAAGGTGTGTGTTTTGGGAAAATTGAAATAAGTCAATGAGCAATAAATTGTGAGTTTAATGGTTTTAGTGAGACATAAACCTAGGTATAACTTATACTTAGATGAGTTTGTTATGAAAACGATTTTGTAATGAAATGTATGTGGTTCAACCTGATTTTGGTGAGGTTGGACGTTACTGTTTGGATCTATGAAGCTGGCCAATGTTAACTCCGAAGCACCTGGAAAACAATAAAGACACGCCAGGGATTGATAACCGGCAGGCCCCTCAGACTCTCAAGTTAGTCTTTTGGTGAGGGTAATGGTGGCTATAAGCAAAGAATATCGGGGTTCTAATCTCGTACCTGTATCATAGCAAAATAGTACCTTATATATGGGATAGATGCTAGGTTTAGGTCTTTACGTAGGTCTTTACGTTTGCATTGGAGACTAATACCTACGAATGGGCCGTGGTCGTGTGGACCTGGGCCTGGGCCTGGCACAGCTGACCTAACCATAAGCCCCCTACTCCTCGAGTCTAATCCGAGAGAAGGGTTGAAGGAGTACATAAGGATTATATAGCGTCTTCGAGGCAGCTCGTGCTAGGCCTGGTCGATCGATCATTGTGATGTGTCCGACTAATCAGGTGTAATGACACAGCGAACCGATCGAGGGTAATGATAGAACCGATCGATCGACTATAACAATACGACAGGTCGATCGGGTGTAACAATAAAATCAATCGGGTGAGTGTAATGGCTAGGTGCAATCATTACTTGACGATATGTATCTTTCTAACGCCGTTCAAAATTTGAAACGATGCATCCTTTTAGCTGCCGCGTAGCTGTCATGCGTTATCGTACGCTGTCATACGCTGTCTTTTCGACTGTCACGCCGCTTCGGGTCTTTAATGATCCTAAGTTACCGTAGCTTAGATTTTGCCACGTGTTCAACCACGGCCTGGATTTCACCATGCGTCCAACGTCGATTGGCGCTCCCGCTTAGTCGATGCTATAAAGTTTGGACTCGACAGCCTTCCTTCGCTTCCATTTCTGCGTATCAGATTCTCCTGTTTTTGCCTTCCTTATTTTCCATCTCTCTACATTTCTTTGCCTTCGACCGTCGGAGTTTCACTGCACCATCATTCAAATCCCTAACTCCTGCCACTAAACTAGGTACATCCTTTCTCTGACCCTTACCCCACAAATATCCTTTTCGTAGTTATGTCTTCAGTTAGCCCTAGAGGCGAAGTTAGTCCTAGGGGGGAAACTGCCGAGAGGGCCTTACAGATTGTTGAGCCGTTAGTGATAGCGGCAGAAATGGTGGAGGTGCCGGAGGCCGGTGGGAATGAGGCACCTGAGACAAGGGGAACTAAGGAAACTAGGGCGAGTGCCTGGAAGGATAGGTAGATTGTCAAGAATCTACCAAGTGACCCATCGATGATGACCGCGGTAGCGTTGAATCAATCGATCAACAAGAATAACATCCCTGCGACGTGGGGACCCAAACTGGCCACCGGGAATGAACAGATTCATAGCAGTCCGGGAGGGTACTTTGTTATTTCAAACAGCGTTTTCTCGGTTGGTGGTGTGAAGCTCCCATATGCCCCGATCATTGACGAGGTGTGTTGCGCCTACCAACTGAGGCCGAGCCAGATTCTTCCGAACAGCTGGAGGTTTATTAATGGTCTAGTCTTGCTATGTCATCAGTTCGGATATCCTACGTCGATCAGAATTATGTGCCACTTCTTACAGATGAACCAAAGCTCGAGCATTGGGGCCGGGGTCCCCCACCTCTATTATAGAGATGCTCGTTATCATCCTGCTAGAACCGCTTCTAAAGTCCAAGTTTGGTGGACTAAGTATTTCTTTGTGAGACCACCAGAATCATCCTTTGAGTCCAGGCCGTGGAGGTATCCCCTAGTCGAGCGATGGAACGACTTCTTGAGTCTGCTCCTTAACAGGGAGGAATGGGAGGTGGTCGACTGCATTAAGGCATTCGATCGATACGACTTCAACCGCCTCTTTCTGGGGTATCGCGGGGGGGGGGGGCTCAGCTAATTCGTTCTTAATCGACCCCCCACCCCGAATTAGCAGGCTAAGAGAAGAAATCGCCCCCTCTTGTTGACTCCTCGTGGTTGAAATTTCTACTGTATTTATAAGTATGGATTTCGATTTCTGACCTGCTTTTATTGATGTGCAGATATGGCAAGGCTCAGTGATTTTGCCAGATCCTCCAACCCTTCCAAAGTCCAGCCGAAAACCAAGAAATCAAAGACAAAGAAAGGGGAGGTGAGCACCGAGGTCGCTCAACCGGTGGCGCTCGAGTAGGACGTCGCTCAGCCTGCTATTCCTAAGCTGTTTGTAACGCTCGTTCGGGCGGCTATCCCCGAACGGCCAGCAGTGATGGTCCGATCGGCAGATGCGGTCGCAGAGGAGGAATAGGAATAGGAAGAGGTGGAGCTGCCTCTCAAGAGGAGGAAGAAAGGTGTTCGGGTTCTCGACCGACCGCCCTGCCCATCGGATAAAGGCAGGGAGAAGGAGAAAGAGAAAGAGAAAGGCAAGAGGAAGGAGCAGGCGACCGGCTTCGGGAAATGGGTATCTACGATCAGTCTAGACAAGACTACATCAATCATGGACATCAACATGTCCCTCCAGATCGCCCAGAAGGGTTTTCCTCCCCGAGAAGATGAATTTTTGGGCAACCTGGACAATAAGGAGTTGCTGGGTAGTCTCGTGTGTAGCTGCGTAAGGGGTCTGGTGCTCTCCTTCGCTACGTATCAGTGCCTCGATCAGCTCAATGGAGTCTCCGAATTGATGAATCGGAAAGTCAAGGACCTTCACGAGCAGGTCCGTGTTTTGAGAGCCAAGCTTTCAGAGTCGAAGGAGAAGAAGGACTTTTTGCGAGCTCAGCTCTCTTCCTTGGAGGAGGAGGAGAAGGAGGAGAGTAAATCTTTGGAGGAGGAAAGGAGCATGTTGAAGGCTCAGCTCACTACGGGGGAAGAAGAGAAGAACAGAGTGACTGCGGCAAGGGACAAGCTGGAGGAGGAGTGTAAAGGCTTGAAGAGGAAGATGGAGACTGATCAAGAGCTTCAATCCAAATTCCTCCAGGACTGCCACGAAGCGGTCCAAGATAAATTGAGGGCTGAAGACAGATTGAAGGAGTTGCAAAGCTCCATTAAAGAGTATAGGGTGGAAGCAATCAAGCGATGGAAAGAGTGACACTTACGCGAGGAGTGTTTAGAATTTTCTTGCGATCTAGCTCTTTCCCTCCTGAGGAACTGTCACAGTGTTTGCATTCTTGACGGGTTGGAATGTCCTTCATTTAAGGACTATGCCAATCCAGTGCTTCCCCCCGAGCTCGGCCTTTCAGTTGAGGAGATGAGGGAGATGGTTGAAAGAGAATGAGAGGTGTTACCGGACGAGATGCTGGACCTTAGCTCGGACGAGGATGAGGGGTCAGCTCACGGAGGTGTCTCTCCTGTTCCTTCAACAAATCTTGATCCCATCCCGGGTGCTTTGGCTACCTCCTGCCCTTCGAAACAGTTCTAATTTTGTAAAAACTCCCCCCAAAGCTCATCTGGTCGGGCTTATGACCAGAAAAACATAAGGAAAATAAATAAAAATTTTTATTTTTATACTTCTTTGCCTTGCTATTTTGTAAATGAAGCTTTAAACAGCCTTTAACTTTGTATGAGAGTTTGCACTTTCGAATAGCACGTAACGAATTAGTGCGTTCGGTTTAAGTCGATCGCGGTCGCTAAATTTGAAGGAATTCAATCGAGCAATACTGAGACCACTCGATTCAAGATTTTGGTTCTTGGCGTCGCCCAGTTCCAAGATCTTGTCTTGGCAACCTAGCCGAGCATGGTCGAGGCCGAGCGACCCAAGATTCTATTCTTGGAGTCGCCTGGTTCCAAGGATCTTGTCTTAGCAACCTAGCCAAGCGTGGTCGAGGCCGAGCGACCTAAGATTCTATTCTTGGAGTCGTCTGGTTCCAAGGATCTTGTCTTGGCAACCTGGTCGAACGATGTAGAGGCCGAGCGACCTAAGATTCTATTTTTGGAGTCGCCTGGTTCCAAGGATCTTATCTTGGCAACCTAGCCGAACGATGTAGAGGCCGAGCAACCCAATATTCTGTTATTGGAGTTGCCTGGTTCCAAGGATCTTGTCTTAGCAACCTGGCCGAACGATGTCGATGACAACCAGCTCGTTTTTTTGTTTCATCCTGTTTTGATGAGACTCTTTCTGCCTAAAAACTTGAAACCCTTTATTGATGGTGATTAGGGCGTGGGCCGTTAAAAAACCTGACTGGCAGGGCCAGAAAAAAG
>JAOTAZ010089702.1:0-11682 GCA_025629785.1 Erythroxylum oxycarpum | reverse complement strand
CCATTTAAACCAACTCATTCACTATACTCTCATAGCCCATACGAATCTATTCAAATCCTAAAGTTATCAAGATCAAATAATTCTTTTCTCATCGATATCCTTGAAGTATAAAATTCATCTAATACATAAAACATATAGTAAACCACTCATTGAATTTTCATTTCATATCTCTAAATTGCCACTTAAGGATCGGGGTCCAACATATATTACCTATTCCCGGTTATTCTTGAAAGAAATCATACTAGACAATATTAGACATATGCATTCTAATTTATGTAGCAAGCCTATTATAAGTCAAGAGATTAAGATAGCCTTAAGATCCTTGAATCCAAACAAGGAACCTAGACTTGATGGATTTAACCCTTATTTCTTCAACAAATCCTGGCATCTGACAAAGAATATGGTAATTGATGTTATTATAGAATTCTTTAATAAAGTTCAAATGTTATGAGAAATTAATGGCACCTTTGTAACTTTAATTCCTAAGAATGGAGAAAAAAGAACATTTTTTTGACTTTAGACCTAGTTTTTGTTATAACATTGTTTATAAGATCATTATTAAGATCTTAGGTTAAAGGATGAAAAAGGTCTTACACAAATACATTGAAATTTCATAAGGCGCATACTTACTTAGCGTAATTATAAGAGATAACATCATAATGATGAAAGAACGTGTCAAAACTTACACCAAGAATAGAGGAAGCAAGAATGATATCATTAAGATAGACCTAAAAAAGTCCTATGATAGTGTAGATTGGAGACTTATCCTAACCATTTTACATGTTTTGGAATTTCCTTCCACCTTTTTCTAACCGATATCATTTCACATCACCCCACCTTCCTTTAAGATATTAGTGAATGGTTAGCTTAGTAAATCCTTCTAAAGCACGAAAGGACTTAGAGAAAGAGAACCTAGGTCACCTTACATCTTTGCACTTGTTAAGGAAGTTTTTTAACAGAACCTTAAAGGAAGTAATAGAAAAAAACCAAATATTTCAAGTTTCACTCCAAGTGTAAGAATTTAAGGATTACTAATATATGCTTTGAAGATGATCTCTTAATACTTTCCATTGCTAATCAGAGTCATGTATCAACTCTTATAAATCTATAAAAATCTTTAGCAAGATGTTTGGATTAGAAACTAATTTTTCCAAAAGTTGCTTTTATTTATCAAAATCAGCTGGAAGTAATCAATCTGTCATTGAAATTGTCACTAGTTTCAAACTACAGACACTTCCTATATTGTACCTAGGAATTCCAATTTTAGCTACCAGCTATACACATGGAGATTTCAATTACCTACCCTACATCTAGATATTTTAGCTAACTTTTTAACAATATCAATTGTATAATCTCTTTTTGGAGTTCCAAATTACTTTCTACAACTAGTAGATCTAGTCTTACTTCATTTGTACTAAATTCAACAATGATTTTTAGATTGCATATGTTTTATGGCTAAAAAAGGAAACAAATCACTAGAGATATTGTGTATCATATTTCCTTGTAATGGGAATAAAGAAAATGTCAAGAGAGCTTGAATGTAGTGGAAAGAGGTATGCTTACCTAAAAACAAAAGTCATTTAGGATAATTTCTCTCAAGATAATCAACAATGCTATGATGTCCAAGAGGCTATAGAGGTTATTAACTAATAAGCATTGTCTATAATGCAAATGGTATTTAAGTAGTGCTCTAAAAGCAATCGTCTTTAGCACTTTTGTACAAACATTATTTTCATTAATAAAGCAAAAGGAAATATTCATTAATAAGATGTTCATTTATTTATGAATTGGTGTCTTAAATCGAATTAATGAAGTCCATGGTACAAAAACATAGTATGAAGGAAATCATGATGAGATCATGATAATGACATTCCTATCATGTGCAATTATGTTAGTATCTAAATTATCCCTAGTCATAGGGTTAATGAGACAGGACATTGTTAATCCAGATAGACTAACACATGTTATACTCCTTGATTTGATCAATGTAATACCCCACTCCCGTGTGACCCAAACCCGACATCGTTGGTAATATCCGAGTCCATGCCCCGTGAGGGTGGCATGCTACATCAGTCAGTCGAAACTCAGTAGTAATATTTTCTTTTTCATTTTTTTTAAAACAGTCATTCGCGCGGAATAGGCAGTAAACACTCTGAGCCCACGTTCATAAATAAACAGTTTCAGTTATTCCAATCATTCAATAATAATTTACAATCATTTAATGAACGAAAAGTCATAACCAAATTGGGTTCATTATAAATACAAAGCATCCTTTACAGAGATTTTGAAAACCAATTTAATAAGACACTAATGCAGACGCGAACTGATCCCGAACTCTATCCTTTACTTGCCTACAGTAGACATACTCCCGTGTCGACCGGGGTATTCTTTAAGACCTGAAAAATAGATGCAAATTTTTGGTGAGTTTTGCGAACTCAGTAAGGAACCATCATCGATGGTTCGCCCAATTCATGCGGGAAATAATCATGAATGCATGTACAATTATTTTTTTATATGCAACAATTCACTAGTCACCAATATCAATATGCAGGAAAATTTTCAATTAGTCCCAATCACTCACACCCCTAGCCAATTTACTATTTTACCCTTCCCGTCGGGGGTGGGATGTTACATAAGGGCCTATATATCTTGGACTAAGCTTGCCCTTCATACCAAATCTCAAAACTCCTTTCCATGAAGATGCTCTAAGAAACACTTTGTCTCCAACTCCAAATTCCATCTCCCTTCTATGTGCATCTGTATAGCTCTTCATTCTATCTTGAGCTGCTTTATGTCTCTGTTTCACCAATTTAATCTTATCAACAGTGACTTGCACTAACTTAGACCCTAAAAGCCTTATTTCACCTTCCTCATCCTAGCAAATAGGAGTTCAGCACCTTCGACCATACAAAGCTTTATAAGGTTTCATTTGAATTCTTGAGTGTTACGAATTATTATAAGCAAATTCTATTAAAGGAAAATGATCATCCCGTAAGCCTTTAAAATCCATAACACAAGCTCTCAACATTGCCTCCAATGTTCGGATTGTTCTCTTCGATTGTCCATCAGCTTATGGATGGAAAGTTGTGCAAAAATACAACTTTGTTCCCAAAGTCTCTTGTAAGCTTTCCCAGAACCAGGAGGTGAACCTGGGATCTCTATCTGAGACTATCGAACTTGGAATCCCATGAAGTGTAATTATCTCATCTATATATCTCTTGGCTAAAACATTCAAAGAATCTATCTGCTTAATTGGCAAGAAATATGCGGACTTAGTTAGCCTGTCCATAATCACCCATATTGCATCATTCTTCCTGCTGGTCTTTGACAATCCCGTCAAGAAATCCATTGTAACCTTCTCCTATTTCCATTCCGGAATCAACAAAGGTTTAAGCTTGCCTAAAGGTGCTTGGTGCCCAGCCTTGACTTGCTGGCACACTAAGCATCGTTTAGCATATTCTGCACCTTCTTTCTTCATTCCTTTCCACCATAAATGCTCCTTAAATCTTATTACATTCCCGTACTTCCTAGGTGTATCGCATAAGGCACATTATATGACTCATCCAAAATTTCATCCTTCAACTCTAACATATCCGGAATACATATTCTATTTCCTACCACCATCAATCCATCTTCCCGTACCTCTATTTCAGAAGGTTTACCATTTTTTATCTCTTCTCTGAGCCTGCTCAAGTACTCACCCTTTCTTGCAATTCCTTGATCTTCTCATTCAATACTGGCCTTACTCTAAAGTTAGCCAATATACAATCTGATTCAGCTTATCTCAATGCCACTCTGAGTTTGGCTAATTTCTTCAACAAAGGAATATACACTGTCTCCACATGTGCCATAGTTGATTTTCTACTTAGTGCATCCGCTACTACATTAGCTTTCCCTGGGTGATAATCAATCATTAAATCATAATCCTTTAATGGCTTTAACCATATTCTCTCTCACAAATTTAACTCTTTCTGACTCATCATATACTTAAGACTCTTATGGCCTGTAAACACCCTGGTGGTGACTCCATACAAGTAAAGTCTCCAAATCTTCATTGGAAAAATTATGGCAGCCAACTACAAGTCATGCGTCGGATAATTCATCTTATAAGGTTTCAGTTTTCTAGAAGCATAAGCAATCACCTTATCTCCTTACATCAACACACAGCCTAATCCCTTCCTCGAGGCATCACTGTACACTATGTATCCATGATTACCCAAAGGCAAAGTCAAAATCAGTGCACTTGTCAATCGATACTTAAGCTCCTTAAAGGTTTTTTGACATTCATCTGCCCATATAAACTTCTGGTTCTTCCTTATCAATTTGGTAAGTGGAGCTGGTATTATAGAAAAGCCCTTCACAAACCCCCTTTAATACCCAACTAAACCCAAGAACCTCCTCACTTATGCTATATTCTTAGGTGCTTCCCATTTCACAGCTGCTTCTATCTTTATCGAATCCGCATATACTCTATACTCCGAAATCACATGTCCAAGAAACACTACTTCTCTTAGCCAAAATTCGCATTTATCGAATTTGGCATACAGCTCGTTCTTCCTCAAAGTCTTCAAGGCAACCCTCAAATGTTCCTCATACTCCTTATCACTCTTAGAATAAACCAATATATCATCAATAAAAACAATGATAAATTGGTCTAAGAAGGACTTAAAGCCTCGATTCATCAAGTCCATAAAAGCTGCAGGTGCGTTCATCAATCCAAAAGGCATGACCAAGAACTCAAAGTGGGCATATCGTGTCCTAAAAGCAGTCTTTGACACATCATACTCCTTTATCCTCAATTGGTGATAACATGACCTCAAATCCATCTTAGAAAATACTCTTACCCCTTGCAATTGATCAAACAAGTCATCGATGTGTGGGAGCGGATATTTGTTCTTGATGGTGACCTGATTGAGCTTCCGGTAGTCCACACACATCCTCAACGATCCATCTTTCTTCTTTACAAAAAGGACTAGAGCTCCCGATGATGAAGAGCTCGGTCTTTTGTAACCTTTCTCTAGTAAATCTCCTAACTCCTCCTTAAGCTCTTTCAATTCCACCAGAGCCATTCTATAAGGTAGAATCGAGATTGGCATTGTTCCCAGAAGAAGTTCAACGGGAAATTAAATTTCCCTAGGGGGTGGTAGTCTTGGTAATTCCTCGTGAAAGACATCCAAAAATTCCATGACCATAAGTATTTCTTCTAACTTTCCTCCATCTGCCTTTGTGTCTACCACATAGGCAAAAAAAGCTTCACATACTTTCCTCATTAGTTTTTCTGCTGTCAAAGTTGAAACCATTTTAGTTAGACTCATATTTCTGTCCCCCATAAATACTACCTTTCTACCATTGCCAATTTTGAACTCCACAATCTTCTGTTTTTAATCCAAGTTGGCATTATATTTCTCCAAAATGTCCGTCCCCAAAATCACATCTAGTCCTCCCATCCTCAATGGCATTAGATCCACCATTAATTGTTCCTCTCCAATATGTATCTCACAACCTCTATATACTTGACTACTAATAACATATTGGCTGATTGGAGTACTCACCATCAAAGGAGTATCCAATGGACTCAATTCTCTATCATGCACAGTTCTACTCAATGACACAAACGAATGATTAAAACCCGAATCAATCAAGACAATAACATCTTCATCGAATAAATTAATCATACCAGTTACAACTTCTGGAGCTGTCTCTGCATCCTCCCTTATCATAGCAAACACTTTAGCTGGTGCTTGTTCCCTCGGTCTCCCTGGAGGGTTCACCTTCTTGACCACATCAGAACTTCTACTGCCCACCTCCGTCACTGTCCTGTGTCCCACTATCTCGGCCCTCTTTGAAGCTTGCATCTAACTTCTCTCATGTCTTGGATTCTGAGGGCACTCTCTTACCATCTGTCCTTTCTCCCCAAAATTGAAGCATGCTCCAATTAGTCGATAACATTCCCCTTTGTGAAACCTTCCGCAGTGTTTACATTTGGGAATGGGCGGTTTATCCCCATCTTTCCTCCTACTGCCTCCAGCTTTTGAGTCCTACTGCCTCCAACTGTTGAGGCTTGATGTGAGACAGTTTTGATCTGTCTAGGCCTGCTTGCTCCGCTACTCCTCTCCTCAGACTGTGTAGGGAAAGTCTTGGCACTCCTCTCTGACATAGGAGCATCGCCTCCCTTCTTAGACTATTCTCTGCCTTTCTTCTTTTTGTTGACAACACTCTTTATGTTTTCAATATTTTCAACTCTCAGTGCTGCTTCAACCAGCTGTTGAAAGTCACAGAAGTTCTGCACCACCACTTTTTCCAAGAAGGTTAGGTGTAGTCCTGATTCAAACTGACGGCACTTAGCTGCCTCACTTAGCATCATCTCTGCCACATACCGTGACAACTATGTAAAGCGGAGCTCGTACTCACTAATTGCCATCTACCTCTGGGTGAGACTCAGGAATTCCCTCTGCTTCTACTGAATGTACACCTCAGACAGATACTTCTTCTTATAAGCAGTGAGGAAGTCCTCCCATGCCAACACTAGCAGTTTCAACCTAACTCTTCGAGACACTTTCCTACCAATGCAAAGCATCCCCTTGTAGCAGACTCGCAGCATATTCCACCTTCTCATCATCCTCACCATCCATCTGTTCTAGTATCCTTTCTGTCTTTCTCAACCACGTCCTAGCTTCCTTGAGATCAATGGTCCTATAAAAGTCCACTACTCCATACTTCCTCAGTTTATCAAACTGTTTCCTTTTCTTAGTTGGGGCCGGGCATAAGTTTGCGGCATCTGTCCCATAGCCTAGAAAAATGCCTGAATGAAGGCTTGGAATAATCTCAGATCTAAGGTAGGCATTTGCTACTGCGGAACAAGCAACTCCTATGTCTATGATCGAGAGGGCCCACTACCATACCCTACAGAAGCCTCAGCATCCCCTGGGGCTCTAGACTCATGCGTGCCCTCCTCTCTTGGTGGAGGGTCAGGTGCAACCGATCCTTGCATAACTCATTGTGTCCTTCTACGAGGTGACATTTCACTCCTTCAATAGAAACACTAACGATTAGCTGACATGTTATTTTAATCCTATTTCCTATATGTATGCATGATATGCATGTCATTTAATGCAATCAATCAATTTACAATGCAACAAGTAATCACATATCATAATAATGCATATCACAAATATTCTAATCCTTGGGCTCTTCAAAACCTAGTCTCTGATACCACAAGATGTTGAGCTCCGTTCTCGAAGCCTAACCAAGGTGTTGGACCCCGTTCCTAGAGCCCAACTATCCGAATTCAAAAAACGTAAGCGGGTTTCATTGTAGGGTTATTTCTATAAACACTCATTACCTTTCCATGAATATTTTTTAATTCAACACCAAAAGTTATCAATTTTTTTGGAGAGGTAGGAAAATGTGTTACGAATCCAATGCTTCAAGAATCACTTAATTTGGAGGTTGGACGAAGACGTTATGGCCAAAGGAATCAAACATGTTTATATCTTTACTCGTATTGTACATGTATTCGAGAAATTGCCATAACTTTTTCTACAAATGTCAGATTGATTTGATTTTTGGCCCATTTGAAAGAGGCCTCTGATATCTACAGCTTTCATGAAGACCTAGAAGCGAGATTCTGCCTTTAAATGGGGTCAAAATCTCAATTTACTGTAGCTATCCTGTGAATGACCCTTTAACAGACTTCCATGTCCATTTAACGGACATAGACTGGTTTATAAGCCATTTTTCACCCGAGAAGGTCCGTTTAATGGACCTAATGTTGCGAGGCAGGGGGTTATTTTTCACCCAAAAAGGTCCATTAAATAGACCTAATGTCCATTAAACAGACATTGGTGACCCAAAACTCCTTCCAAAGCCTCTCTAATGCTTCCATCATCCATTCTAACACCATATTCACTCATAATCTTCCTAAATTGAATCATTCTAGTGTAATAACACTCCTCAAACATTCAATTACCATTTAAATGCATTAAACTCCCAAACCTCAACTCAAATAACCCATAGCATACACAAACTCTCATCATTCACCATAGTTGTCATGTTCATACCTCCTATACAGTATCATCACTTATAATGCTCATATCTTTTAACTCCGATACCCAAATTTTACAAAATTTATTCCGTTGGAAAGTTAAGAGGATTAACTATAACTTTCAAGAAGACCACCTTATCTAAAATAGCCTAATTTAGCCTAGTTTTCCCTTTGAAGTCAGTACACCATTTTTACCCCTATGAAAACTTGAAATATGAATTGTACATTACAAGATAAAATAAGCACATACACAAGGGAACTTCTTCAATCCTCAATTCATTTCTAAATCAAAACGAAGTTCATACATAGCTTTAATTACATATCGACATTTCATCAAATTCTCAACACAAGTTACAAAATACATTGGATGTTCAATGTTCGATATGCTTATAAAGCTATCCAAAAGTCTAGCCACTAATTTAGTACAAAAGCTAACTCTCTTGAAATTGTCCAAATGCCTTGCAAGGATCACTGATCTTCTCGATCTGCACCTGAGGAGTGGGAAAAATATTGGGTTGAGCTACACAACTCAATGACTAATATATTTATAGCCATTTGCGATGAGCCACACAATCAAACATATGTATACAAACATTCATATAGGCATACACTTCGCAATGAAAGTTCAGCATTTAAAATTTCAATTCACATTTCATAATTCAAAATATCATCATATAGGACATATTGGATGTAATTTACATCGAAGCATAACACTCAAAATTTCATCATAACTTAGCACATCAAAATGCAAATGCACACACAATTGGATCAAGGGTTTCGTGAAACAAAACAGAGAAACTTAAGTTTACACCGTGAATGAAATGAGTCCACTTTTCAGATCTCGTGGGCCACAAGCGGGCAGCTGGGAGAAGGCTTTATGTCGACGTGCATGTGACTATGAAATGGTTCCTCTCTCGCCCAATCACAATCAAATCTCATGCTTCATTTAATCATTCACAATCACATTTTCTCATGCTTTTTCTTATACAAAATGCCATGACTTAATTCAATGGAATAACATGATCATACACACCATTCAATTTGTTTTATCACAATGTCATACATCATAATGCAATTTTCACATCACAACATTTCAAGCAAGTTATTTTAACACACAATACACACACAAAGCATTTTGCCCATTACCCAATAACTATAAATAAATTACCCACCTTATAATCTTGAAAATCCAAATTCAAATATGCCCTTCCTCTTGTTCTTAGGTAGGTTGTTCTTGATTTCCTGACACAACCAAAATTCTCAATTAAATCCAATTCAAATGGAAGTCCCCTAAATTTCCATTATCATAAAAAAAATGGAATTAACACAAATCAAACTCAAACTTAACCTACCTATAGTCCATATAGGTTAGAAAACCCAAAACCTAACTTAGAAACCATCTTCTTCTCCAATCATTCCCAACACGAAACCCCTTTCTCTCTTTAAACTTCTTCATTCACAACACAACCCATTTCTTCAATAAACAAGAAGAAAAGATGAGGAACTTACCTTAAGAAGCTTGATTCTTCTCTTCTTTCCACGATTTTTATTCCCTCTTCCCTAGCTTCTTCGATTTTTCTTCTCCTTCTCTCCTTTCTCTCTCGTTTTCTCTCTTTTCTTCTCCTTTTTGGCTGCTAATGACACTCTCCCTTCTCTTCAAGCCCTTTTTTTTAGTCATTCTCCCCATTTTGCCCTTCACTTACTTAGACTTTCCCATTTTACCCTTGTTTGTCTTTTATGGTTCTACCAACTTCTTAACCTAACTTAATCTCTAACACTTCCTTCTAATTTCAATTTCTAATCCTTCCCTCAAATTTATAATTAATGATCCAATAATAATAATAATAATTAAACCAACAAATATAAATTGTTGGATCTTGTTACCGGAACCCAACTCTCTTGCTTACTCATTCGTCTGTTGGACCCCGCTTGATTCCAGAGTCCAACGCTTGCTTTGATAATCATGAAACGTGAGCATGCATATTAACTTGAAGGGTTCTTTCATTAAACCCTCATTAACCATCATATTTTTTTTCTCATAACATCCCAAAAATTTACTCACAAATTGTTCCATGGTGTGCTCATACAAATCAGTCACTATGCTTGAACTCAATTCTGCTACTTGTGAACAGAATTTGGAAGTCTTCAAATCATAATTTCAATTTGACTTCTTCATATAAATTGTAACTTTAAGCCTCTAATTTACTTTGAAGAAAGAATCACCTCAATCGGAGTTCTATAACTCAAGATATGCTTAAAAAGCTCAAGTATGCTCAAACCCTAATCGTGCACTCCTAACCGACCTCTTACTTGTTCTAATACAAACTTTATCAAATCAACTCCAAATTATACAAATTGTTATGGAGAGAAAGCTACAAGTCTTAGGAATCCATTGCTTCAAAAATAACTTCATTTGGAGGTCGGATGAGGGAGTTATGATAAAAAGAATCACCCATATTTATACAACAAATCAATTTGAACATATCCTGGCGCGATCACTATAACTTTCAATATAGAACTATGATTGATTTCGTTTTTAGACCATTAGAAAGCAAACTTCACGTGCTACAACTTTCATGAAGACCACAAAACTTGATTTGGCCTCTAACAGGGTGAAATGTCGGAACCCGCTCCCGGAGCCCGACGATCCCGGGAGATGAACCCTACTGAGACCCATTCCCGAGACCTGAGCCTGGCTGACACTTGTTAGAAGAATACTACTATCTAATCTTAACCCAAATTTGCTTTGAAGCAACCCAAAACAAAAGAAGAAACTACTTGAACTCCTGCTGGTGCTCGGTGGTGCTCGCTGGCCGAGCACCTACCTGGTGCTCATTGGCCGAGCTGGCGCTCGCTGGCTGAGCACTTGTCTGGTGGTGCTCGTTGGCCAAGCACCTGCTCGCTGGCCAAGCACCTGCCTGGTGCTCGTTGGCCAAGCACCTGCTCGCTGGCCGAGAACCTGCTCGCTCACATGCCGCGCGTCTGGGACGCTCGCTCGAATGAAACTAGCTTTCCTGACATAAATTGACTTACAGGACATATAACTCGCCTGGCGCTTACTGGCCGAGTGCCTCGGACGCTCGCATGCCGATCACCTGGCATACTCTCGTACCGAGCTAACGCTCGCATACCGAGCTCCTGAGACGGAGCTCGCATGCCGACCTCCTGCGATGCCTACATGCCGAGCTCCTGGGTCGCTCGCCTATCGAGCTCCTGGGTCACTTACTTGCCGAGCTTCTAAGACGCTCCAGTGCCGAGCTAGCGCATGCACGCCGAGCTCCTAAGAAGGAGTTCGCATGCCGAGCTCCTAAGACGGGGCTCGGGCTTGTCCCCGGGCACTCGCATACCGAGCGTTTGGGACGCTCGCATGCCGAGCTCCTAAGACGGGGCTCGGGCGTGTCCCCTGGCGCTCGGTATAGGTCGGACGCGTCCCCCCTTTTTACATATCTAACTTCTACTACTTACTTATTCCACTACTGCTAAACTGCACATCAAGCCGAACAATCAGTCCAACTTCCCAACACTCGACTCACTGCAATTGTTCATCAACCCATCACAACCGAACACTCATGCATTTCAGACCATATCATGCAATCTTTGAAAGACTATTATAACATTGGAATGTCATAATTCAAATA